>OZ025269.1:3705086-3915086 GCA_964019165.1 Mastigias papua
TTTTATCTCATAATATTTAGCACTTACTTTTGTTCCTGAAAGACATACCCTCTACTCCGCTAGGACCGAGGTATCATCTTCTCCAACACTCTTCCCTTATCTGGCAACTTCAAAGTACTTTCCTTTCAATTTCACTTGATGTGTTATACAATGCAACCATAGTGTATTGTGCAAGGCTTTTCGTTGCCATCACTTACCCACATACTGTATTTTAGCTACTATGATTATAAATACAATTAGGGCAACTTGAATATCCATGCTGATAAAGAAGCAACAAAAGCATGTTTAAAGTTGAAATTTTATCTCTGGACATTCTACTATACTTCCACATGCCTTTCTTTGCCTTAGTATGAATATATTAATGATGAAGGTTTCCCTCGAAAAGCTTGTAAACTTATGACTTCGGCTCTTGAGTTCAATTTATAATTTAGAACTACTTGGTTCGTTGTAGCTGTTGGATGCCATATATATATATATATATATATATATATATATATATATATATATATATATATATATATATATATATATATATATATATATATATATATATATATATATATATATATATATATATATATATATATATATATATATATATATATATATATATATATATATATATATATATATATATATATATATATATATATATATATATATATATATATATATATATATATATATATATATATATATATATATATATATATATATATATATATATATATATATATACTTTTACAATGAAATTTATATATTTACTTGCGCTTTCATCAGCTGATAAGTGTTGATGATAGTATCTAGAGGAGCAAAAGGCTTCGCTGCAAAGCTATTTACGTCAGTTGGAGGAAAAGATGAAGTGTTTGTAAATGTGACAGTTTTTCTCCCGTGAGCACATATCACGAGATAAAAAGTATCACATTTACAAGCACTTCCTCTCATTCTGCAACTGACGTAAGAAACTTTGCAACGAAGACTTTTGCTCGCCTAGATACAGGGGTATTAAATAGAAAAGTACAGAAGCTCTGCCTTTTAGCAAGACAACATCTGGTATTAAGTCACAACTAGCACATGCGACCGTTATGCATAAATATATAAAGTAGATATAGATATAATCTTTATTTATCTATATATTTATATACATATAAACTCAGTAGCTTGCGATATATATATATATATATATATATATATATATATATATATATATATATATATATTGTTTATATGTTGGCTGGACTTGACAACCAAAGTTTGCTTGCTGCATAGTCAATATTTGCGTTTTGTCGAATCTCAAAAGTTTTCCCATAGCTTTTGTTGCGCGTCAGTTATTCTTCTGAGTATATAAAAATTCAGAACTATAAGAATTTTAGCATAATATATACGCCATATGTACACCTAAAGTGTAATAGTTTTGTGTTAGGTGTCTGTTTAGTCCAGTTAACTTTTCTCCATTTAGCAGACATGCTAACAGAGAAGCCAAAAGCATTAGCCTATTCGGTGCCTAATTGCTGTAGTGGGGTCGGAAATAGCGAGTGGTTGGAAAAATTTCCAAAACTTAATTAAGGGGGGAGGGGGACGGCAATTGGGCACCGTAGAGTGGTAATACTGCTTTGTATATAACAAAACAAGGGCCAATTCAATATGTAAACTTAGATAAAGGCTGGTTTCCCCTTCAGTGAAATATTATTAATTGAAATATTTAGAGAATTCGTCAGCGATAAGAGTGCGGTTTTGTTCTTTTAGCGCATAGGCGAATTCTCCAGCGAAATAAGAATGTTCAAGCAAGTTCAACTTAACCCAAGAAATTGGACAAACGAAGAGAACCAAGGACGGAGATGCTGGGATCGTTGACAGGCTTGGCAAATTTGCTGACGACGTCACTGAAGACTGAAATCAAATGGAAACTGGCAGATGCAATAGAGCCGATGCAATAGAGCCGATGCAATAGAGACGATGAAATAGAGACGGTGCAATAGAGACGATGCAATCGAGACGATGTAATAGAGATGATGCAACAGAGAGTCAATTTTACTAAAGTTAGATCAAGCCCACACAAAATAATTCCTGTAGAATATCCCCAGGACGTTTTGGCTACCTTTATTTACTTGAAATTCCTATTTAACTACGCAGCAATCAGTGTCGCTGAAAAACTAATTGCTTTGATGGATGGGATGCAAAGTGGTTTCTTTCAATTCGTTGGTAATTACATACGAATCTAAAGTAACCTATCTCGTAGAAAAGGCAAGAAGAGGTCTTTTACAATGTATATTTCTACAGCAAGTAATTACTGAGGTTGCTAAGGATATCGCTTTCAAAGACTGAGGATTACCTCGTACTGTTGAATTGCCAAGATATGCCTGCAAATAATATTTTCGCTAATGGCAACAGTCCTGGCAACAGTCCTGCCATAAACGGCTTGTTCTCCAAATATAAGTCAGCCTGCACGCTACCTGGGCTCGCTAATAAGGTTGAGATGACTTCACCATGCGTTTGCGTGAAAAATCTCTATCCTTGTCTTCTCGACTGTCTACAACCCGGGATATTACTAACAACATGACAGCTAACAAAACCTCAAAGTGCAATACTAGCTGCTCTGTCCAGGCCGATGGAAGACCACATGTCGGAATCATTTCGTCTTCATAAGGCTGGAATTAACGAAGAGAAGAAGAGCCATCCCTTAACCTTTGACATTTGCTTCCTTTCAGCCGTTGCATCTAGCACTTCAATCTCTCATTTCAAGACATAATCTAGCATTCCGCATCAAATAAAAGAGAAACTGAAGGAAGAGTACAAAGAGCTTAAACAGGTATCCGTATGCTAGATTCAATCTTAGAAAGGAAGATCATTAAGGCGACGAAGATCATTAGGGTGAGGAAGACCAAATACATGATATCTTTGCTATAAGCAACTCGTCTATAAGAAAATAAACTCAATTTGAAAATAATTACTAAGCAACTTTAGCCCTGTAACGATATGAGCCAAAGCAACTGCAAAATTCTACATAGGAACAATAGAAAAATACTTCTCCATTAACAATCAAGATCAGATCCAAGATTGCATAACACTTGCAGAAAAAGAAATCTGCGAGGGCCCATTTGCCCACTTGAATTATTTCTTTGCTTGTTTTCCCCCCTGTATAGTAAAATATCTGAAAATGACTTGAAAAACTAAGCGACCATTAAACAACTCAAGGTCCAACAGAGCAAGCAACTTCAGATTGGATCAATATCATATGTTGCCTATAAAAAAGTCGTGCACATAGTGCATGCTTTAGCCCAAGCTAACGTCAGTGGAGATTTATATACTTGTTGGCTGTGTGTTTCATCGACTTTGATTAAGGCAGATGCTTGATGGGCTGACAGTAAAAGGCCTTTTTGTTGCAAGGAAAAGTAGCAAAATTGGAGAAATATTTGATTGAATTGTTGCTTGCCACCTTTGCAATATTGAAATTATCTTCAATCATATATGACAAAGAAGGGATCTCACTCTTCACTCTTCTCCATTGTACCAACTGGGAGGTTTTCTGAACAGGTAAATTTGACTCTGGAGAAACTCTCGCGATATGCTAACACCAAACAGACAAATTATTCCAATTCTATGCTTAAATATCGTGAACACAGAGTCGTTGCCGAAGCAAGAAGAGTTTGAACAATGCATGATTTTTACTAAAAGTGCTATTCTCTTTCAACACACTAAACATAGAGAAACGATCGGTCGGCACATGCTTTGGTGTACCCATTTTTAGTGTGTTGAAAGAGTACAGCACTTTCAGTATAAATCATGCATTAAGCTCAAATAGCACTTGAAGAATTAACTGAAACTTGTGCAGAAACACACATTGCCTGACAAAAAGGATACACGATTTGTCCTGTACGAAACCGGTTCATATTAAAGCAGTACTCGACTGTTCAGAAAGTTAGGGAAGTTCAATACTGGATTTTTGAGATCAAATAAAGTTGATTAGTTTATACACAGTGCAAAGTCCGATTTTCGCTCAAGCCCATCACCTCTTTAACTTAATTTATATAGATTTTCTACGATAATCTAATCATTTCAGTGTTATGTTTGTGTATTGCCTTTCAGTCTGTGTTATATTAACATGTTATACAAGCTCGAATACTCTTGCTTGGGAACTTTTAAGACAGTTTTAGTACTGAAGCATAAAAAAAGCTAAAGATGTTTCAATGCCAGAAGAAAACAACTTGTACGAAAGAGCGGGTAATCGAACCGCTGTTGCCAATCATTTACGGACAGTATAATGCACGTTTGGCAATTACTGACCAAGAAAAAGTGGTGGGGTAACTGACAAAATAAGTTGTGTTAGGTGGGGTAGCAGAATAAGTTTTCAACACAGGGTTAGTGTGAAAACATATACCATATTTAAGCATAAACACAGCCTTGTTTCACTGTTGTCCTTCAGTGGGGTAAAGAAAATTTTACTTCAACAAATGATGGGGTAAAATGTTTTTGAGGGTACATGGTACTTTCTCTTCAGTCTCCGTCCCGGCCATAAATAATGACCGCTCCCTTAACACAAAATGATCAGTGGAAAGTCTAATCATTCTCTTCAGCAAACTCGAGATTTCAAATTCTTGCAAAAATTTTATAGCTTGATACAATATACATTCGTTCACATGAATTAGCTTTATCCTGTATCCACCAAATATCTATTAAATGCGCAGAAGGGAACCGCAATTTGTTAATTTTGGATAGTGACGAGGAAGCTGACTTACGTATAAATATAACTCTTTCACTACAATGCGTGCCAAAGGTCTTGGAACACTTGCTATGATGTACGCTGTAGATGAGCTATAGCATCCCCTCCCCCGTTAAACAATGTTGTATGAAGAAATATGAGCAACTCGAAGGCCAGAAGTGATGCGTGTTTTAAAAGCTACTGGTTCTCGCTATCGAATCAACATTGTTTGAGGGGGGGAGGAGGGGGTTTATATTTTCAGTGGTGTCAAGGAGAAGCGGCAGGAGTCGGAAATCAATACAATTGTGTGGGTGTTTTATACTACTTTTTGCAGGCATTGTAGGTCATCGCGCTTCTTTAATACCGCTGGTGATGACTCTAATAAGAGGAGAAACGCTCCTTTTTGTCGGCATTTACATATTCGTATTCTTTTTCAAGACACCCCATGCCCAGTCACCGTATAAGCCTCCTTTTATAATCACCAATACTTAAATTGTCTATTACAATGAAAATTCAAAGAACGCAATGTTTCTGTTCGTCCTGACTATTGATTTCATCAGAAAGCTGCTATTCCAAAGACCAGAATAATAGGCGCGATATATTCTAAAACATTGCAATAATTTAGAAGCAGGGACAAAGCTAGGGGACGGGGCACTGCCGCCCAAATAATCGATGTAGCCCTTATTTGGCCATCGAACAATTTTAGAAAGAAATCTTTCTTGCCTAAAGTAAATGAAAATTAGGAAAATTACGTAAGAGAATCAGTAGAAGACTAGGCGAAGAGAAATCAAAGAGTCCCTGTCATGCGAAAATGCTTAAAAGAAATATTGAATATATCAAAACTTCTAACTACTGCTATAAATTTTGCACACATTCTGTTTCAAACTTAGGCTTTCTATAATTAGACTTTGTATATATGTTGTGTAGTTGGCCTTAATTAGCTCAACGCTCTGCCAACTTTAGATAAATTGTCTATCATTAGATATATTATTTTTGCAGTGTTGAAAGTGTTAGAGTTTTTGGTTTGTACCCTATGATGCTTAGCCAAAGATGGACGACTAGAACTGTAGGGATTCAACACCTATCCCGGCTTTGTCCCTCCCACCATTTCAAGGCTTATTTCTACGAAGGCCAATAGCATTTACTGCCATACGGTTTTAAGTTTGACCAATCCAGTCGATCCGAGAGACTTGATATCCAATCATTAACACGATTGAAAGGTTATTTTTATTTTCTTTTTAACTTTTGTTAATTTTGTGCAACTAAGACCAGGTGCGAGATTTGTATTTGCACAATAATTACAAAGTAGCATCAAACATGATTATTTTCTTCAATAAACCAGGGTTAAACAAATTGCCTACGCTAACCACAAGAAATAACCGAATGTTGGAAACATCCCTGAGAATTTTTTTAGCTAGATTAGACAACAAGTCCCCAGAAAACGCTTGATTTTGGGGTATTCATAGAATGCATATCACGGCAGACACACCTTAGCCAAACAAACTAGCCGGTACTTTAGGAAATCATGTTTAAAAATGAATAGCTGTCTAGCCAATTCCCCAACAGCAAACATTCAGCAATGAGAATTTAAAGATTGTACAAGTTTCCAGAAACATAGAAATGACAGCAAACTCGTATAGCTTTGTCTGGTATAATGCGATGGACTTCTGCAGATGATTGAACTAAACAAACCTATGTTATTTAAGAACCAATGACTTGCAAAACTTCTGTACAGTCACAGTTTTAAGGCTTAGTTTAAAAAGGGATACAAAGATATCCTGATGACAATTACATTTATAAGTATACACAAACTTATTTTCATAACAACCAGATGGTCTTTGCTGAGGCTCGATATTCCTAATTTTCTGATAATTTCAGGTTGAAATGTTCTTAAAATTGTAGTTATCTTGATAAGAGTGAACTTTTGCAAGTATTTGAGAAATCGCATGCAATATATAGATTCTAACATACTTGGGCGGACTTCCGTTGCAAATGAGCAACGAGTGCTTATGCTTACTATCAGCCTCATTAGACTTTGTTTGTCAAAATAAAGTGGATAGTTGAGTGCTTATAAAAAGTCTCATCTGAGACTGAGGATGCTCTCGCAGTGTTCCTATTCTCTTGGCAAATTAAACCTTTGTATTCTTATAAATGTGTTCTTACATCAGAGAGTGTACTACGAAAATGAAGGTGGTAAAAGTATGAAAGAAGAAGCCATAAATACCATGCAAGAGTGTGTGTCGAACATCCAGTAGCCATTTCGAGATGAATATATCTCAAGTGGGTAGCCAAGGAGGCACTGCAAGATATCACTGATGGCCATACCAGTCATGAGATAGTCTCTGAACATGAGCTGGTTCTTGATCTTCATGAAGTTGAAGATAACGAGTGCGTTTAGCAAAAGTGCAAGCACATCGGTGGCAGTGAGCACAACTACAGTTAACACGGTCATCTTTACTAACTCAAGTGCAGACGAGCAACATTCTCTCTCGTAAATACACCAAGACTACTCAATTATTAATGTATTGCTGCGTAACGGAACTAGCTGTCGAAGGAATGATAGCGGCGCAGAATTACAGCTACAAGGCCGCGCATATTCCTTTGAATGCTACTCAGATGTAATGTGATTCAAATCAAATGTCATCATCTACATGTATATTACGTCATGCACTTCAGGCTGCAAAGCATTATTCAACGTAAGATGCTTGAACGGACATTATGCATAACGTAAAATAACATGCTGCATCACTTTGTAAAACATTATTAATAAGTACAAGAACAGTTAATAACGAAATCGGTATATCACTATAGCACAAAAAAGCGGGAACATTCTTTTAGCATACTGAAAAGCTTTTCTCGTCCGTCCGACACTCGTTAGAGTATGAAACGTCGGATATGTATGTATGTATGTATGTATGTATGTTTGTATGTATGTATGTATGTATGTATGTATGTATGTATGTATGTATGTATGTATATAATTCTTTACAGTTGGCTTTTTAAAATAATAAACAGACAAAAAAGAACGTAGCATATTAATGCTAATTAAGGCCAACTTCTATTACAATTTAAATACGAAAAGATAAAATAGATAAAACCTAATTACAATGATGCTTATTTACAAAAATCCTACGCCTAATATAAAAACTTTACACAACCTGCAGTTGCAAATATTTCCATCCCATGATATTAAACGTCTCTTGAACTCAGATAGAGTACTAGAATTCTTTATGTCTTTCGGTAGAGAGGACCACAATATATAGCCTCTGTACATGACATCTTCGGTACCATACTTCGTAGTCACAATTTTTGGCAATGGCAAATGATTATCACTTCGAAGGTTGTAATTGTTATTGTGAACTGAATATATTCGGTCGTTATCGGACGTTTCATACTCTGACGAGTGTCGGACGAATATATATATATATATATATATATATATATATATATATATATATATATATATATATATATATATATATATATATATATATATATATATATATATATATATATATATATATATATATATATATATATATATATATAAGAATATCGAAAAGCTACAATCGCAAAGAAATTGTATAAGTATGTATACTTGTATGTTTGTATATCTATATGTATATGCATTTACGGATATTGAAAGTTATCTTTTATATCAATATGTGTATACATACGTATCTCTGCCAGGCGCAGAAGACTGCCGCATAAGTTTCCTACTAACTGCAACATTGAGGTGTTCAGTGAAATAGTAAGGTGGCGGTTACTTCCGACTATTGAGATCTACTTGAATTTTCAGTTAGGTCAAGGATAAACTCAGATGGAGTAGCTTGAAATCCCAACGTCTCTCTGTAGCAAACTAATGCCACTGCACAATATTTGACAACAGGAAATAATGGAATGATAATGGCAGTATTGATTATCTTTATTTGTTTGACAGAAATGCTCTACTAGTTCCCCCGCAGAATGCCTATACACAGGGACGCCGGAGCATATTTTTGAGTGGGGGGGGGGGGGCTGGTGATGAGATGCAAGTCCATATGGGAGCATGCAATAATGGCGGTAGTAGGGAAGCAGTATGGGGTCAGGGACGAAACCCCTAAAAAATTTTGCAATCCACTTCCTATAATTTAATAGGAAACGCCCTGTTTAAATATAGATATGCATCCTGTCTTGGTAGAAAATGGCAGATAAAATCATTGAAGTGTTGGTGAGAAAATTGAATTTACCTCTTTGCTACTCTATAAAGATTGTTGCCAGATCAGGTAAAATGATAGAGACATACGATTTCAGAGCAACGAGATCATGTTAAGCACTAGGTGACCAAGAACAGAGAACCCTTCCCCGACTTTACATGTCTATGAGACTTTTAGACCAGTCTATAGCATCACGTTTTGAAAAAACCTCGATTATTTACCTCCAATAGGTCCTAATGATACTGGCACTAGTACTTTTTAAAGGTGAGTGAGCTTTAGCACGGAAAAAGGAGATCTACTTTCTATTTGGATCGAATGCCTCAATATTGACGACATACATGAGCAGAAAAGTAGGGGGACTACAGCCCCACCCAGCCTCCCGGCTCCGGCATGCCTGATACAACAATGCTGTAAATGCAATTGTCCAATGAAGGGCGAATAGTTTTCTGCATATGCGGAAAGATCCTTCAGTGTATCCTCAAAATAGTCATTGATCCCTAAAACGAAATGGAAGTGCTGAGACGAAAGAGTGGTGCAAACAAGAGGTGGAATAAAACTAATGAGATTGAAGTAGCTAGAAGCATTGCTGACGAGGGCAATTTCTCAGACAAAAACCGAGTTGTAGAGATTGGTTAGTCAGCAATTGAGGAAGAGGTGGTTTGAATACGTTTGCGACGATGAATACTGATGCATTGACATTTTTCCATACAATAGCTATCAAGAAATCGATACACTTCTGCGAATAGACTGTATTGTATTGATCGAGAAGTTCCTCATACCAGAAGAGCTCGTGAAGGCAGCCAGTTCCCCCTTACCTCAAAAACAACGTTGGGTTTGTAGATAAGACATTGCTGCACTGCAGAACGTATGACTGGCAAGAAATTTGAGAGTTGTATCACAGTAACACAACATAGTATATGGGGAGAGGGGAAGGTTGGCAAGGAAATCTGCGAGAAATCTGCAAAAGCTCAATCTCTTGTGGCATGGATTGTACCAAATATGGTCTAAGAGTTCAAGTGTGCATGAAAATGGTTAAACCAGTACTGTCTCGTATATATATTTCTTCTACGTTGGAATATTATATAGCAGCTAAAGGATAGTGAAAAGCTAAAAAATATAGTCACTACTGTTAATTAGAAATGGCAATACTTGATAAATAATTTGATTCTACCAAGCGACCATAGCAAGAGTTACTTCCTAGAAGCTAGCCAAATTTAACTGATCTTCTTTAATTTGATAAAGCAGACATAGGATTGAAAATAAGAACGTGCTTAGTGAGTACTTTATCGCTACGAAAAACACTGCAATCATCAAGGGCTCTGTAGATGTTAATAGAATTGCTATCAAATGAGAGCAAGAAGTGGGTCAACTGCAGTGTACAACCGAATGAGTTCTATTCAATATCTTACTCATATCCAAGGGGAATTCGCTGAAGGGCCGAGGGACCTTGAAACACGACCGTTTGATTGGAGTCTATTTAATTAAACGACGAAAAGAAGTTGAGGTTGATATGATGCTGGAAAGGGAGTTAGAAGCTTAAGTTTCAAAAAGAGTACAAATTGCAGATTGCTTAATGTCAACAAACGGAATATGACACTCAAGGCCTGACTACATGGGAGTTTTAAAACCGGGATTGAGTTTCAATCCACACGACCGAGGTAAAATGAATCTGGTATTACATGTATAGTTCAATACCGGGTATGAAAAAATGCGCCATCACTTTTTCAGCTCCGGGCATGACAAAGTGCACCAGCGTTAGAATTATTTTCACGTCAATAAGAAAAATGACCGCTTATGGCTTAATTTTTTAATGTAAACTCAATGCAGGTTTGAAGCTACCTGAATACAAGGGGACAGCCGCTTTTGAGAAATACTGACTGCTCATTGCGCATGTGTGAAAAGGGTTTCAACCCTGCGGTTGAAATGACTTGGCGATTACATTAGTATTCACCTTTCGAGAACAATGAAAATTATCGCCTTGAAAATTTCACCTCGGTTAGCTCACGGCGGAGGAAATTTCAACCCCGGGTGTTATTTTATCTTCGGGGTTGAAATTCGTCCATGTAATTGAAAACTGAAATCAACATGGGAGTGAGTAGCGAGGCGGGATATCTTTTTGGATATTAGAAGTAGATGCAAAGATCAAGAGGGAAATTTCGGCGGATCCTTAGGTGTTGTTATGAAAACTTTAGGGCAACTGGGTTTTGGGCTAGCATATCTACTTCTGCAATATTTAGCACGACAAGTATATAAGTCCAAAAGGGATTTATTTCATTCAGATCAATACCACTGATGTATCGAAAACTCCGTGACACCATTCGTTCACTAGGGTGTATATTGGAAAATCAAACAATCAGAGTCTTTCTGTCTTCAAAAAACAAATTAGATGTTTGAATGGTGGAGAATACAACCGTAGGCTTTGTAAAGTATATATACCAAAAGTTGGGTTTCTAACAGGATAGGTTTTTCAGTACTTTTTATTGTAAGTAATATATACTGTTAATAGTAGGCTTTAATTAGCTTTAATTTAGCTATTCTCTTTTTTACTGGCCTACTTTAAATAAATATATGATATGATATATGATATGATATGATATGATATGATATATGATATGATATGATATGATATATGATATGATACGATATGGTATGATTATGATATGATATGATATGATATGATATGATATGATATGATATGATATGATATGATATGATATGATACGATATGATATGATGATATGATATGATATATGATATGATATGATATGATATGATATGATACGATATGATACGATATGGTATGATTATGATATGATATATGATATGATATGATATGATATGATATGATATATGATATGATACGATATGATATGATATGATATGATACGATATGATACGATATGGTATGATTATGATATGATATATGATATGATATGATATGATATGATATGATATGATATGATATGATATGATATGATATGATATGATATGATCAAAGAGGATCAAATTAAAAATCAAATTTTGATAGCAGCCCCACAAAATCACTTTCTGTCCAATGCCCCGGCATTGCAGACGATTTAGCTGTAATGGAAATGCTCTCTTAAGGTAACGCTGGCAGCTGTTTTATGTCCCGTTAAGCTGCCGCTAATCTACCGGGAAGCTACCGTATCATCAGCATCATATCACACTTAATCACAAACTCCCATCAGCTCAAATTACAAAAATTAAAATATAAAAACAAATATATATAACTTACTAATCAACGTTCAATCTAAATAATCTATAACTTACTAATCAATTTATGAGAATGCCAGATTGCTGATCTTCCTGGGTGTCGTGCTTGGGGAAGGATTTTAATTCTGGAGAAATTCCTTCAGTCTTTTTTTAAAAGTGAAGACATTGGAACTTAATCTTATTTGCAATGGAATTTCGTTCCATGTCTTTGCACTTGTATAGAAAAAACTTGTTTTAGAGAACTCAAGATTGAGTCTTGGGATGTCTAAATCTTGCTGATTTCTTGTTTGATATTTTGAAATCTGGGATCTGGTGATGAGTTTCCCCGTTCAAGCTCTCCGGGCACGGACCGTTAAAGATTTTGTAGATCATTATTGCCCTATCAAATTTGATCAAGTTGGAAACTGAGAGCCAGTTACAAGTCCATCCATCTTTCAGTCTGGAGCTCTCAATCAGCGTCAGTGCTCTGTTTTGTAGACGCTGGAGATGATCAAGTTTTGTATTTGATAAACTGCCCCACAACTTATCACTGTATCGCAAATGACTCTCGAGCAGTGCCCTATACACTTGGTCTAGTTTCGACTGCGGAAGTATGTTTCTTACTTTCTGCAGGGACGAGAGCGCAGTTTTTATTATACCTTTGAGCTTCTTATATTGCTCATTCCACGTAAGGTTCCATCTACCATGGTTCCGAGATATTTTACTTTCTGGACCCGTTTAATTGGCTCTTCGTTTATTTTTATCTAAATAGGTTCAGAGATACTGTTGGTTTGACGTTTGTGACCAACTACCATGTACTCTGTTTTATAAGTGTTGAGACTCAGCTTATTTAGTCCCAACCATTCTGCTATATTGTCAACCTCTGTTTTTAAATCATTGCAGAGCTCAGTAAGATCTTCAGCAGAACATGTTACACTGGTATCATCCGCGTACATGTTTGCTGTACACTTTTCGAAGCATTGCTCAAAGTCATTTACATACAGGATGAATAAAAGAGGCCCCAAGCACGAGCCTTATGGAATGCCGCAGAGAACATTTTTGAGGCAGGATTTGTGGCCATTTATTTGACAGTATTGTTTCCTGTCAGTTAAATAAGATGCGAACCAGCGAAGTGGTGTCCCTACTGCACCATATTTACTTAACTTTGATAGGAGAATTCCATGGTCCACGGTATCGAACGCCTTCTTTAGGTCGAGAAAGATACTAATAGTAAGTTTGCATTTGTTAATATTTGAAAACCATGTATCCGTTACACTAAGTAGTGAAGTGAGAGAGCTGTGCAATTTTAGAAATGCGTATTGGCATTTTGCAAATTTATGTTCTTTCAAGTACTTGGAAAATTGGTCATGTCCTATTTTTTCTAGTAATCTTGAAAACACGGATAACACAGATATGGGCCTATAGTTGCTGAAATTACTTTTCGAACCTGACTTAAAAATTGAAGTTGCTCTCCCTATTTTCCAGATATCGGGAAAGATGCCCTTATTGAAAGACGCGTTGAATATAATAGCTAGCGGTTCAGATAAAATTTCTGCTGCATCCTTAACTAGCTTGACAGATATTTTGTCATATCCTGCAGATTTGGAGCATTTCAAGTTTTTTATTTCTCTTTCTATAGTATTAGGATGGATTGTATGAAACTCGGAGCATGAAGCAATCGACCCCCCAATATTAGATAGATATTTTAGTGGGTCATCAGAGTCTCTGTTTTCAATTTTATCCGCCAGTTTTGGGCCTATAGTAGCGAAATGATTGTTGAAAGCTTCTGCAATTTCATTTGGTTTTTCAATAGATTGACCTTCAAAAATAACAAACTTTGGCGTGGTGGAATGTTGATTCTTATTTAGAACATAGTTGATCGTTTTCCACATCTCTTTAGGGTTCTTGGAGTTCTCATCTATCAAGTTTTGATAGTAGGTCTTGATACCTCTTCGGAGTTCCCTGGTAACTCTGTTTCTTAGGCGTTTGTATTCTGGCCAGATTGATTGATCTCTTTCAGCTTTTCTCCTAGCCCTGTCTCTCTCATATATCAAGTTCTTGATATATGGAGTTATCCAGGGAGAAGGTGCGTGCACTGTTCTGTGTTTCCGTGTTTTTAACGGTGCATGCTCATATAAGATTGAGTGAAAGAGATCGTGGAAGTTATTTGCCAATATGTTGGGGTCATCCCAGGTTGTGGGGGTAGCCATTTCCCAGTTTATACTTTGCAAGTCGGATAGAAAAGCTTCCCGATCATAATTTCTCAGACAACGAAACTCGGTTTTTATTTGCTTCCGCTCTACCTGACATCTGCTGCTAAGTCTTCTGACACCGTATATCATATAGTGATCTGATATGCTTATTTTAATTACGCCAGAACTGGAAATGTAATTTGGTCTATTCGTAGAGAGATGATCAATTCATGTTCTTGTTGTATTTGCCGGGAGAAAGTTGGACAAATTCAACTTTCTCCCTGTTGCTACGGTAGATTAACGGCACATCAAATTGCTGCCGGCCTTACCGTAAGAGAGTGTTTCCATTAAAACCTAATTGCCTGCGGTGCCGGGAGCATGGAAGATGGCAGATGGCAAAAAGCAATCGCAGGCAATTGCAGGTACGATACTGTTGTATGGAAATCAGGCTTAGTCAACAAATGGACCGTAGCCATGGGTTTTTTCGCAGCTTTTCCTGTCATCTCCTTTTGACGTCATGAAATGGCTGGAAAGTTAACAAAGCCATGCTATTCTTCTCAACCATAATTATGGCGGTGCTGTTCTCCGTTTATCATAAAAGACAATATGCTATCAATAAAGCTACGATGGAGAGCAAATTAGACAGGAAGCTACCTTTCCTTCATATTTCAATTTATAATGATGAAAATTAATTAACTTTGATTACATTTATTTACGGTCCGGAAATCTTTGCTAGGCTACCCATCAATTACCTTGGTTCTACATTCATTTTTCGCAAAGAATGTTGTAGGGCCTGTTCATATGGAGAAAATTTCCGCGGCATTTTCCCCAGTGAAGGGGGAATCTTGGTCATCCGAGAAAATGAAAAGTAAATTTTCATATGAAAACATTTCCCACTTTTCCTTTGGGCGAATGCAAATGAACAGCGCATACTACACGATTGAAAGAAGCCACCGCGCATGTGCAAATACAGATCTATTTTCCCGGGGAAATTTGTTAATATGAAAATTGTTATTATTTAATTTCCCTAACAATCCATCTATTTGCAACTAGTTGAAAATTATCTACCGAAGGCTTAGAACTTGAAAGAGTATTAAAGTAAAATTTCGTCCCACATAAGAATCCGTACAATGCGGAGTGCATGCTAAAGCTGGCTTCCATATAACCGTAACTACTGCTACACTGCCGGTGACATCCTCAGCTTCCATTCATAGCTGACATGCCAACGGTACCGCCAGATGCCGTAGAGAACTTGTTCATTTCATTTCATTTCATTTCATTTCATTTCATTTCATTTCATTTCATTTCATTTCATTTCATTTCATTTCATTTCATTCTTTTAAGGAGGGTTGCCCTTCAACAGAAGTTGATTTTCAAGAGGCCCTCCATTAAACACATCTAATTACAATAGTACTGACAAAATCAATTAAAGATTAAACGCTAATATCTTATTTACAATTTTCCAAAATCTATATACAACCTTACAAGATCATAAGTTACGAGAATAAAAAAAAAAGAAAAAAAAGAACCGTTTTATATACTTTTCCTAAAAGTGTATAGAGCGGTAGCTTGCTTCGATCCGGCTGATAGACCATTCCATAGTTTTGCACCTCTGAAAGAGAAATACCTTTGTCCAATAGTTGATTTTTTCAAAGGTAATCTCAGATCCGTTCCAGTGTCATTTTAACTGAGCACGTAGAATTTCGGATGAAAAGGTCTCATAGGTATTGTGGAGCCATCTCATTCAAAGACTTGAAGACCATTATCTTAGATTCACATGACACTAGTTCATCAATGGTCTTCCATCCTAGACTGTCGATAAGTGATCTGCCTGGGGCATCGAAGCTGCTGTTCGCTATAATTCTAGCAGCACGGGTTTGGAGTTTTTGCAGTTGCTTGATGTTAGTCAAACCAGCGCAGCCCCAAGCAGAACAGCAATACCGAAAATGAGGCTCGACAATACCCGTGTAGAGAGTTTGCAAAGTCTCTTTCGAGAGAAAGGACTTGGCTTGCTTTAGAAAGCCAACTGCTCTGGAGACCTTGGTAGAAACTGCTTTGATTTGTTCTTTCCAATCCAAAGATTGGTCAATTTGCAAACCAAGGTGTTTTGTTGTTTTCACCACGTCAAGCTCATTATTGCGCATTTTCAATTTCAAAACTTTATTTTGATTTTTGAGAGAGTTATGTTTCTGCTTGGTACAAATAAGCATGGAATGAGTTTTCGCAATGTTCAAGGGAAGTTTATTGCCTTGAAGCCAAGAGTCAAGCTTCCTGAGATCGTTGCTAATAGCCTCATTCAGCTGGGTCAAATCGTGGGACTGGTAGCACAGACTGGTATCATCTGCATACATGGATACGTTAGATTCCTGGACAGCCTGTGGGAGATCATTGACGTAAATGGGAAAGAGAAGTGGACCAAGACAAGATCCTTGAGGGACCCCAACCTCTATATTCCCAAGTGTAGAATCAGCACCGTTAACCCTACAGAACTGTTTACGATCAGATAGGTAGGATTCAAACCAAGAGAGTTCACGTTGGTGTACACCGTAAAGATCGAGTTTTCTACAGACAATCTCATGATCTACAGTGTCGAAAGCCTTTTTAAGGTCAATGAACACGACTCCCACTAGCCTACCAAGATCCATGCCATTGTACCAATCGTCAGTATTTTTAAGTAAGCTTGTTGCTGTTGAGTGGAGCAGCAAAAAGCCAGATTGGACAGATCCAATATCTATCGCTATTGCCGTCGTGACCGCTATGCATTCGCTTATATCCCCATTAAGGCAGTGAGTGTTATGATATGAGAATAAGACGTAATAGATCGAAAATAAAGCTAAGAGTTTTTTGGGTGCGCCCGAGTTCTCGTCAACGACAAGAACAAGGTCAATACCATATGCTTTACTAAGCGCTGAAACTAGGAGACATGGGTGACAGAGAGGACTTTTTCAGGTAGGATAGCTGGTCCTTATTACTAAAGAACTAAATTGTTTATTGTTGTCTATCAAAGCAATCATATAAATTTCTTTAAAATCTCACCTTAGTTAGGTTCCTATACCACTGCTTATTGGAAATCTCCTTTCTTAGGTACTTGCAAATGTCAACATAAAAGTTTGAAAACTTGCAAGTCCGTGTTGGACCGCTGATAGCAAAAAGAGCATGCAGATTTCGGGCTTCCTTATGACCTACTGAACGTCTTGTGATTACACTGAGATACCTTGTAACAGGCGACTCCCGGAAATCTCAATCGATCAATTTTTGAGTTGGCAGATAAACAGCTTGCCAAATAATAAGTGACGTGTGTGATGGGCTCTAGGGTGCATTGAATATGACATATTTAAGTGCACACCAGATAAAGACTGCCTGGAAAAAGCTAGCAGAGGGATATGAAAAAAATTGGGATTATCCAATTTGCATTGAAGTATTAGTTGGCAAGTATATTGCCATTGAAGCCCCAAATAATACAGAATCATTGTATAATAATTGCAAAGGTTTCCACAGTCTTGTACTGATGGCTATGTGTGATGCCAACTATTGCTTCTCCCTGGTTGCTATTGGCGGCTTTGGTAGAGATAATGATGCTGCGCTTTTTAGCCAGTCTGAAATGGGCATAGCATGTCATGAAAGAGAGATAGGTCTTCCAGAAGCACGGACTATTGCTGGATTTTAAATGAACTATTTCCTCTAAAGAATTGGCTCACGAGGACATATCCTACCAAAAATCTTCCTGGAGAGGAGGAGGTTTTCAACTACCGATTGTCCAGATGCTATTGTTTAATATAAACATGAACAAGTGCGCTCAATATTCACTGTATAGATTCATTGGTTTTACTGTATCCAGTTGATGCTCCTTTTATACCACTAAAATAAAAAACATAGATACTGACTACAGGCAGAGTTACACGGTGCAGTCTTTCACTGCAACTTGTGTCGCAATGGTGATTGAAGCCATCGCAACTCATTTTTGTAAGGGGTGTTACACGCAGCAACGATCATTGCAACTTGCAATGGTATCCAAATAATTCTTTTGTTTTACTAGACGTCAAAACTTCTGCCACTTCATCACCTCCTGAGGTCATTTCTTTCTCTGCTATTTTCAGAACTATAACCATACTGCGTCTGCGTCAGACGTCCGATTGCGTTGCAAGTTGCAAAAATGCTGGCAATCGTTGCGAAAAGTAGAACAGAATTCTACTTCAGGCAACGGTTACGATGTCAACACCTGCTGCGTTGCATGGCATAGAATGTGCATGTTACACGGGGCAATCGTTTTGCAACTTGTATCGCAACTGCATTGCGAGACAACTTGCAAAAGAAATTGCCCCGTGTAACACTACCTTAAAGCCCAATTCATACTTCGTAATTTTTCTCAAACTTATATGCTTAACACCGGGCCGGCGCCGGACAGTCTGCTCCACAATCCGTTGTAAGTTCCTTAGCATGCTTACGCAAAAATTGTGGAGGCGTGATGCAATTCCTTCGATCGGTAAGCAACGAAATTACGGAGTTGAAAATAGTTCAACTCTTTCGTTATCCTTAAGCGCCTTCACATACAAAACGCAGCGCCCGGCCACATAATATGCACTTTTTACATTCTAATCCATATGAATCACGCACTTCCATATGCACTTCCTTTTCTGCACTCACTTTGCCTATCACGCTTTAGTATGGACAACTTTGAAGCAAAGCTATGAGAGGTGCAGAAATACCCGCATTTTTATAACCATACACTAAAAGAACACCGGGACTCAATCAGAGTTCAAAACTCCTCCCGTGAAATTGGTGAAACATTAATGATCGATAGAGAAACGACAAAAATATAGAAATATATCAGGGAAGCATTAACTGTGCGAATGTATGGTCTTGGTTGTCACCGTAACAAGGAAAAGACGTTCCATGTCCATTTGTTGGTGGAAAGCTTCTGCATCGTTTTCCAGAAACACATTTTATGACAAGGCTTCAGGCTCAGCCTTGTTCTTAGTTTGTTCTTAATTCTATACCAAATCTCAGGCTAATGTTCCTACAAAATTTTTCTTATAAAAAAAGAGTGTAATTACTAAATGTCCAGTTGCCTGCCTAAAATTGACATGAATCCAAACTTCAGTTGGCATGGGACTTTTCATTCCATCTCCGCCGCCCATATTTTCCTTTTGCCCTTTCACCTAAGCTATGCATTTGCTTATTAAGAGATCTGCTTTGAGGAATTAAAATATAGTATTCACATACTTTCCATTGCTACCATTTTTCAAATGGCAAACAGTCTTTTCTCAAAACTTAACAAATTGTATATTTTTCGATGAGATTTGACGGTTCTAGTACAGCTGGTGATTCATGTCCAAGAAACGCTTTCCAAATTTCTTTTTAGCCTTCCTAACCTTTAATAAATGAATCAATCTCTAAAACGGCTGACATAGCTAAATTGCAGCTAATTAAGGCCTACTTTGTTAGCTGTCATTTAGCTATTGTTTTTTCTATTAGCCTACTATAAATAAATTAATGATGATGATGATGATGATATAGTTTCGTTCTCTGGGCACAAATCAAATGGAGATGGCCACCTTGACTCCAAAGGGTATGTAACTGAATGGAAAGATGCTAATGATGAAATGACTGAGGATCTCACTAGGGTTTGATATTGTTTTAACATTGATTTGCAAAATCGAAAATCTATCTTGTACGATATTGGCACCTGGCAAATCACTTCACATTATAAAATTATACGAAACATAGTCAGTTAAAGGTAGTTGACCAAGTTGTTTTAGATCATCTCCATCGTTAATCATGAGTGCATGAGAGCATTTCGAGAATTGTTGAGAGAAAATTTTTGACAAAACGAAGTCAGACGTGCATGACAGTATTTCCAGCGAATATAACTTGAATTTGAAAAGGAATTTAAAGCTTTTGTGTTGCTTAATTGATTATCAAATATATCAATTGCGATAATAGTTGTGTTCTGATTGAACTTGAGAAACATTTTGGAGGAATATCAATTCATGTCAACTCTGGGGGCAATTAGAAGCAAACTTCCTCATCAAAATTATAAACCTCGATAAGTCGAAACCTCGATAAGTAGAACAAATTTCTGTTTCCCTTGACAGTTCGACTTATCGAGGTTCAACTGTATATATATATATATATATATATATATATATATATATATATATATATATATATATATATATATATATATATATATATATATATATATATATATATACACACATAAATAATGTAAGTCAAAGTCGTACTAACTAAGTATATGAAGATCAACCAGTATTCACTTTGAACAAAACTAGAAACAGTTAGGTGTCACACATGGGCTGTTGTCACTTGGAGTGAAAATGAGGAAGAAAACAAAATAGTCCATTGGCAATTGCAATGTAAACAGCCAAAAAGCGAGCTCTGCCAGTTATGAATTAACTGCAAACTGACATCCAAAAATTATTGCAATTCATTGGGTTTCGATCTTAGAATAAATAGCAGTCAAGTGTCACCTTGGAAAAGAAGACATCTTTCTGAATGTACATTCATCGCAGTCATACAATGGAGTGCTTGAGTAGAGAGCATTCCCTACCTACTATTTCGATATGTTCAAATAGCAGGCAATATAACATGATTCCTTCCAGCCCCAAGCCAATAATCTGTTTGTACTGCAGAATTTCACTATCGTATGGAAAAGAGGAACGTTCTTCAACTTACTCAAAGCACCTTTTTCGTCCAACACACATCAGAGAAGACAAACTTCGGGCAACGACAGAAAGGTGAAGCTAAGTATTTAACAAGATGTTGATGAATTTACGTGACAATGGGAATGCTTCATCAAATTAATGGCATTGTTTGGCCAATTGACATTTAGGGTTTGATCATATGGTCAAACTGACAGTGGACCTATAAGCTCCGATTACAATGAGGAGATGAGCAACCTGTGGCTCGACTCAGGCCCCGAGTTAGCACTGCTAAAATCAAAGTGTAGTGTTCTTCGTGAAGTGTAGGTCTCTTTAGCAATCGAGTGCCGTAAACAGCTATTTCTTCAGATTACCTCGTGTCATAACAATATAAAGACGATTAAATTTCTGCCAATCCTTTATAACTCCTTGATACAGCAGAGGTCTATCACCGCAAGAATCCTTGTTTATGACCTCCATTCTGATTTTGAATTTACCAAAGGTTGGCACCCAAATAACTCCTTAGATCGTCCCAAACTGCACGGACAACAGAGACAGCGATAAGGAAACAATGTCCAGATGATCCGGGAATAACCCAGATGACTAGGATGATAGCGATAGTTTCGCTGGAAACAAGTTCCATTCGAAGGATCGGGAGGGTCCTTGCGATTATTCGGAAACCACTTTAAGATGATTGAAGGAGACTATCCGAGCTATACCAGAAGACACGGCAAACTCCCGACAATATATCATCTGCTTTTAATTCAAAAGATTTAATGTGACCATATTTTAAGGAAATCTGGGGACAAATAAAAGTTGTAGCGGAAAAGAATTTCAATGCTCGGTTCCAAATGTACACAAGGATCCCATGGATCGTCTGGATCGCGCCAAAACTCATCAGAGGACTAGGACGATCCAAAAGATTAGATGGAAGTCACCAGTCTTAAATGACTTCAAAAAATCGCACATCAAGTCCAATGCCCATGGGAACTTCAAAACGGCTGCTACAGCAAGGTAGAATCACCTTTGAAAAGCGAAACAATTTGGTAAGGCGGACTACCTCGCTTCGTGTACTCGCAGCATATGCGTACGAAGGATTTGATCGAAAGACCAAAACAACTCACTGAGCAGTAAGCAAGGCACATGCGAATCAACTAGCTCATGTAATCAGGCTCGTACTTACTTATAGTATAGCTGAAGAGCTCATGGGAAAACAAACTGTTTCTTTTTACACAAATTGTTTCATTGATGAGGTTACTTTTTCACCTGTTAAGTCGGAAGACATTCCAACGGATGTAATGACCAGTAAATCCCAGTTCCCTGCTAATGCTATTAAAAAACCTAGGGTCCTCTTTCTCCATCAAAATATCTAGAAACTTCTAAGAGTTGTTTTGCTCACCCTCTATTGTGAATTTTAGGGTTGGATGTAGCGTGTTGAGGATTTTATGGAAATGACTATACCACAACAAGGAACTGAAGGTGACAAAAGAATCGTCAACATATCGAACGCGGACATTTGACTTTGAGGTGTAATCCTAACGTCTCTTTTTTTGAAAGCCGAGAAAAGTATTGGCTAAAGCCAGTCCCAAAAGTAATATCCATTTCCACTCCGTCTAATTGCTTATAAATCTGGTTTTTAAAACTAAATGCAACTCCTCGCATAAAATTTAGAATTAATTACTTGAAAGTGTCCTAAGGGAATGAATTCTGAGTGCCATGCTAGGAATGGAATTAAGTTTCTATTTCTTGAAGAAATAATGATGCTATAGATTATAGATCAGATCTCGCAATTGCATGGCGCGCGGACCACATACCGCCAATTGGTATATATATATATATATATATATATATATATATATATATATATATATATATATATATATATATATATATATATATATATATATATATATATATATATATATATATATATATATATATATATATATATATATATATATATATATATATATATATATATATATATATATATATATATATATATATATATATATATATATATATATATATATATATATATATATATATTTGATACAAAGCTTGACTCTGATAAAGGCAAAATGTCAAAACAAGAAAAATAACTTCTCCACAGTTGAAGAGAACTAATGGATGGAATGGCTTCTGGATTCTGCAACAACTTCATTGCATCTGATGGTGCAGTGGGATAGCGTAGGGCATCAGATGTCACTCCGTCGGTTGTCCGTGTTCGATTCAAGATTCAATTTATATTTGATGCACAACTAAGTTTAATTTTTTTGGCAGGGCCATCCACAAAACTGTTTGACTCTCAAGTGGCACTATAGAAAAAATTTCCTACCCCTCGCGTAGATTATTCCGATGGCAAAACATTGGAGAAATCTTGGACTAGAATGGTCAAACTTTAGGCCTCATCAAGCTTACTAAACTCTTACTTGTGTCTTCAAAAATAGCATATAACGGACTGGTTGTCCTCCCTATGTTTAGTTGGCTGTTTGGCCAGTTTAATCTATGCCTGTCTATTACTTGGTCAATTGTGAGGATGTTTTGGGCACCTTCTTTGTCGGGTGGGTGAGTCAGGCAAAGTGAGCTGACTTTTTGACCATGTAGAGATTTCCCACTACTGGATTCTTACATATTAATGCTAGTTTAATGCTAGTTTAAGGGAAACCTCCTTAATAACATGATGCATGAAAACACGACATAGAATCTTGGTAGTACGTATCAGTGTGATGCAAACGGGATATACGAAGGCAACACTGAGTTGTAATCTTCGGTAAGAGTGACTACTAAGCAATAAAAAAATGGGGTACTCCAACAATCCTATCTAGATCCATCACTGTTGATATCAACCTACATGAAAGCTAAGTACTCATCAAATGGTCTTACGACACAGTAGGAAACAGTCAATTATGAGCTAGAGAATATCTCAAGCCTATTGGCACACCGGCAATTTATATGAGATTGACTATACATGGTAGCCGGTACGACAGAAGTAAAGGGACTTATAGCCCAATACTACGCAGTTACGAGAAGACGGCAAAGGAAAGGACAGAAACAGCAAATTATGTGAGATAATCTTCGGCTTCGAGCGAAACATCGGCAATATGATATTCATTTAAAAACACAGGCCGACCTACGCTGATCCACAGCCACGAACAGACTTGCTGTTAGCAAGATGGATAATAAGCATATAAAATGAGGTTATGAGAGCATTTGAAGCAAAGAAATAACAAAAATCATTGAAGATAACAAGATTAGAGTTCACTGTACTGTGATGATTTCAAATGGATTGTTATAACGTTTCTTTCAGTAGCCCGCTTCCTATTTAAATCGACAGCAATTGGCCCCAGTAGCATAGGAATCAATTGATCTCACCCCTACGGATTGAACGATGTACCAGCAAATGCAGGGGATATTCTAATATACAAAGTAATTCTTAAATTTCTCCACTAGCTAGCTCACCCCTCTCATCCTGTTCCTCCTATTTATGCACTCTATTTTTCTGTGAGCATGCCGCTGTATTTAGACTCATATTTCTTGCGCACAGAGATATTGCGAAGAAAGTTGAGTTTAGTATAAAAAAGTCTTTTCCTACATTGAATATCACCCCCATACTCCAATATAGATTTATATCGAAAGGGGAGAGAGGCTGAAGCAAATGATGACATAATGCAGGGGGTGTTACAGGGTTTCATAGATAACTTGGTAAAATATCTTGATGCTGATAATTTTCTCTATATATTTACTAAATAAGTTTAAGTAAGGTTTATTCAATATATTCCATTATTACAATAGTATTTACAATAAAAATAGTTCGGTTCTAAACAAAAGAACAACAACATAGCAAATAAATGTTTCAAAATTAAAAAGTAAAAGGTAAGGGTAAAGAAGATAAGAAACATCTATCAGTTCTAGATTAGATTTTGCATTTTGAATCCCATAAAAGTTTTCATTATGTAAGCAAGCAGGTGAGTATTAAGTAAGAAAGTAAGCGAGAAAGTAGGTAAGTAAAATTTAATTGAATATATTCCATTATTACAACTGTATGTACAGTAAATATAATCCGGTTCAAAACAATAGATGAAAGACGGAACAAATAAATATTTCAAAATTAAAAAAATAAAACGTAAAGCTGCAGAGGGCTTGAAGATAGGAAACATTAGTTAGTCCTCTACTAGTTTTTACACTATGGATCCCATAAACGTTTTCACGATCTTCACAGTTTCTGAGACCGGTATAGCCCGTAATTTTATCCTAATGTTTTTTACTTCATTCTCATTAAAGTTCTATTTTTCAAGGTTGATTTTCAATTCCTTCGTTGTCCAGTTTCTCTTTTGTTTTCAATGTTAAGCCTAAGCTCCACGAGCAATTTTCTATGACAAGTTCTATTTGCTCGTGTAGATGGAGCCATACGACAATTTTTCATACGACAAGTGTACTTGTTCAAAAACTGGCATGCCAGCTTTTGGACAAGCGCACCTGTCCTATACAAAACTGTCATACGTGAAAATTGCTCGCGTAAACGGCTTGGCAAATAAATTTGACAAGTTTACTTACATCTACATCTAGCATGGCCGGACTCTTCACACCAATTGATGTTTATCCGGGTGGCTGCCGGTAGGGTGTTTGAGAGTAGCCACATCAATACTTTTAGAAGCTTTTCAAAGTCACGAAAGTCAATGAAACTCAAAGTCAGAGAGACGCAAAGAGTAAGGCTAGCCTTCAAATATCGCTCACCGTTAGGACAGTAAAAACTTGTCAAAGAAACTTGTTGCTAATTTACACGGGAAAATCTACTTGTCAATTAAAAAATTGTCAAATGAAACAGGCTGGCCTACACGAGCAAGGAAATTTGTAATAGAAAATTGTCATAGAAAATTGATCGTGAAGCTTAGACTTTATATTCACATCAGCGGGAAAGTTTACGTCAACAACAGCACAGGTTTTGCTGCATAATTCCATATCAATACACTAGGCTTGTTGTGAGCCATTTTTGTAGAAGTTCTAAGCACAAAGTTCCACCAGTATTCATAGCACCATGTTTCTCGATAAACTCATGTTCATTTGGAAACTGCACACCTTCCCCTACATGTTTCTTTATTTGTGACATGAAAACGGCTTTGGCGACCGGATCGAGGCACATGGGTAGGTAGTAACGGCTTGGCATCATTGCATACGAGCTGATAATATGGGTAATGCATTGAATAGGTGGAATCGGTTATCTACAGTATGCGGTGAACCAGAATCTCGTTGTCTCTTGCTAATCAAGCGTCTTGCTGATATCTCTTGCTCTTCTATTGAACATGTGCATACTGCTGCAAAATTTCGAGTTAAGTACTTGTCCTGCAGCCACCGTTGGCTATGTTACTTATCAATGCCTTCTTCGTTTTCGGTCATTTTGTGGAATCATCCACGCATGCCTCTTTGTTTGTACCTGACAGAATTTTTGTCCTGAATTTGTCGCAGTAACTTTATACAAGCTACTTTAGGTGTATACAGAGAAGCTCTAGTGATGTTATTATTGCTTATTAGTTCTCTTCCCACACGTATTGAATGGTTTATTTCTTGTTGGTGGATATAGCTCATTGCAGCATTTCTGTCCTTATGACACTTCGAGATGACTGTACAGCAAAGCTATTCTGCATTCATAGAGAGTCTGTACCTACTTCAGGCCCCTTCCACCTTGGTACCTTGGAATATACAGTCCACCAGTTTCGTTCTTAGGGTGAAAACTGCTATTCATACTCATGATCTTGCGAATTCTTATATCAATTTCTTTTAAATCTTAGATATTCCAATCAATAATACCAAAAGATGGGTATGATGACACTAGTTACGAAGGTATTATTTATAGTCTCTTTGCCAGTAAGTAAGTACGTCATTGAATATATTCCATTATCAAAACTGCATGCAAAACAAAAACCGTCCGGTTCTAAACAATAGAACAAAGACAGAACAAATAAATACTTCAAAATCAAAAAGTAAAAAGTAGAGCTACAGAAGGCCTAAGTATAAGAAATATCAATCAGTTCTAGATTAGATTTTACACTTTGAATTGAAACTAAGTCATCAAGTAAACAAATAAGTATGCAACCAAGTAAATAATGGAAGATTATGGTCCTAGATGCTCTGTCGTGATAGCTGGGTGTTCTTTAATCACCGACTGCCAACCAAAGACAACGTAACGCTAGAGTTTCGCATACCATTGCTCTAACTTATATGTCCGGCATCAAGGTCATCGCGCAGTTTGTTGATAGTCCCAAAAGAGATAATACCCGCCTTGAAACGCGGGAGTCGAACCGCGTACAATCTGGTTGTAAAGCAGAGATATGTACCAATACCCTATCGCAATCTAACAGCAGCAGGTAACTCATAAGGTAG
This sequence comes from Mastigias papua, assembly GCA_964019165.1. NCBI lineage: Eukaryota > Metazoa > Cnidaria > Scyphozoa > Rhizostomeae > Mastigiidae > Mastigias > Mastigias papua. The sequence goes on from OZ025269.1 coordinate 3,732,430, forward strand.
AGACCTCGCAAGATCAAAAGCTGTTAGAAATTGATGCTAAAAGGAGTTAGCTCACAAAAAAGTTCCTCGACTCTTGGCCATGAATTACTACAGTATGGCCCTCAATCTTCATAAAAGGTTTCCCTTCTAGCTACTAAATATAATACATCATAGAACCATTAAAAACTATTTGATAGATGCCAGTATACTATAGACTATTCGCCACGAGATCTGTTGTTAATTTTAGCACAAACCTAGTCATTGAAATCTTCAAACTGTTTCAGCATCTACACAACAACAACTGCCTCACTAACTGGCATGCTTATAACAGCAGTTATTATTGGCGTTGAGTTGCCTCTGTGCAGGAGGAACACCTGCAAAGGAATTAGTAGATGGATATTATTAAAGATATTTAAAGCTTACTGAGTTATAAGTTACCGTATTTACTCTAATATTCTCGCTTCTCTTTTATTCCCGCCTGTCTAGTAATCCCAACTTTACTTCATAGATTGAAAGAATAATCCCGCCTCCCCAGGAATTCTGCGCGCGGAATTGCTATGTACACGTTTTTTTTTATAAGAAAAACACTTTTTTTCCTGAGGCTCAATTTTCTTAACATTTCACGAATTTGAGGCTGAGATTTTCTTAAGATGTTCTTAACTTCTGGAGGAAAAGACTGGCTGAAACAGGCTACTCTGTATTTGTTGGGCCACCATAAGTATCGATCTTTGTACGAGAGTTTGCAAAAATGAGCCAATATCAATTTCTGGCATGTAAAGAAGATGAACTGTAATTTTCTTAGCATTTTCTTGAACTTGAGACATGTGATTTTCTTAGGATTTTCTTAAGATTTTGGCCCTTTGAGCCTCATTTTCTTATAAACTTTTTTCTTATAAAAAAAAAACGTGTACATTATTTTTGAATTATTTTGTTCACTTGGATAAAGGTTCAAATTTTTGTTCCGAATATCCAATGTTACGTTTCGAATGCCGTGTACCGACTCGAAATGAAAACTTCGCGTCATGATCACGGTTACTTAAACCGACACTCTTGATGTAATGCTTTGGTTTTGTTATTGTGTTGAAAAACTTCGTCTTTTGAAACTTCTTCCAATTGTATATCTTTTACTCTAATTTGCCACAATCATTTTAAGAGCCTTATTTTGTTGAAACGGTATCCTCAAACTAGACTTCAAGGCATTGAAAAAATAATCCCGCCTCTCCAATATACCCGCCTCTCTAATAATCCCGCCATTTTTTCTTAGGTGAAACGCTAATTCCGCAGCGGGAATATTAGAGTACATACGGTACTAGTTGAAACTAGCTATTAAATGAGCACAATAACTGCTGCAGTACACGCTATACAATGCCCAATCAATGACAATCACTAATCAATGCCCAATCAATGACAGTCACTAATCAATGCTCAATCAATAACAATCACTAATCAATGCTCAATCAATAACAATCACTAATCAATGCTCAATCAATAACAATCACTAATCAATGCTGATTATATTTACTCTGCTGCAAAAAAGTGTCCCTCATACTAAAAGCGAGGGAAAAGGGCATGATCAGAAAACATGTCCTAAGGACGCCGTCCAATGCTCCCAATGTTCAGTAAAACCTGTGGTGATAAACTTCCTTATAATTACCAATGGCGTGTAGTCAGTTTATTTTAGCGTTTGTCAAGTGCTGCTTGTAGCTTTCCAATAAATTAGATGCTGCATATTTAACTGTAGTGGACATGAAAACTTATGGAGGAAACATGCGTTTCCGAAACTGTAAAAGATGGCACGGAAATTTCTAAAGTTTCTTACCTCTTTTCTTGTAGTTCCAAAAGTTTCTTAAACTTTAGGCTATCTAGTACTAGGTTTCTTATAAAAAGGTGTGGATTTAGAATGGTAATACTTACTCGTATCTTGTCTGATATTCCCTTGTCGCTAATACAATTTATCAGCGTCTCAAATGCATAATTTAAGCCAGGAATAAGGAGAGGTATCTGCAAAGCCGAAAATATTACTTTTAGACTACTGCAAATTCTGCTAACATTAACATTAAAAATTTCTAGCTCTGCAAGGCAGCTGAAAAACAGCCTGACTTTGTTGACATGCCCCTGGTTACTTACTTTCGGAATAAACAGCGATATGAAATAAAGAGAGTGACGTAACATATACACAATCATGTTCGTAATGTATCAAATATATAAATTAATTGAAAGAAAGCGAAGTACCTTTCTCTCGTATGTGATCTAACTACTACCCTTTCTAGAATTACATACTCTCATTGAGTACCCTGGGGCTTTTTGAGTAAATCATCTGACCCCTTCTTACCATTGTTGGAAAATTTCAAATTGACAAGTCCTCATGAAAATACATGATGAAGAAAATTATAAATATAGCTATCAGACGTAGCTATTACGTATTCTACCTTAGAAACAAGCCCTGGATCAACCATATATTAATAGAACGTCAATAACCACCGTTTTCATATGCACACTTTGTAGTAGTTGTAGCAGTTGTATTTTGACAAGTAGAAATGGCAAATAGGCAACTAAACACTACCCACAATTAGAGAGGTGTATGACGGTAAACCAAAACATATTGAAAAGCATGAAGCCTCAAAAAATAAAAACATATAATTCTAACGATTGCCAATAGGTCTTATGCCAGGTAAGAAAATCTATGAATCTACTGATACAAAATTCTAGGCGGTTTGCTTAAAGTGCTCGGCGAGTAACTGGCTAATGATTTCTGTGATATTATTACATTTTGCTACAGAGACAGTTTCTAATTGTCCCTCAGTGGTAGAATAGTCGGCACTTTTCATATACACTGGTGCGACTGTATGAACTCGAAAATAGACAGTCGGCAAATATGTTTTACAAAAGTTTGCAAATTTCCAACTAATTCGTCCTCCAACTTTTTTGCAGAACTCCAGCAATGTTTTGAAGACAATATAACCGGTAATCAAAAAGGAGTTCCGCGGAGCCAGTAAAATTTCCACATCAAAAAGATCGAATAGAAAGTACTCTATCCAAAGAAATATTCAAATTACGGTACTTAGGATATCAGTAGCACATGTGAGAAAAGAAATCTGTATTGATACATAATTGAAAAAAGTCACTTAGTGCACTGTTGCGTGCATACTGATAACGGCAAATGAAGAATGTTGAAGGAGAAGTAACTTTCATACGTGGTCAAACTTATGATAAAAAAGATGAGCTGAGGTACGGTTGGAGAAGATATAATAGTGGGCAGTCTGCTATCAATAGCATGTCCAATATACGTTGCCATAGAGCAGCGATGGCTTCCTGAATCACCCCTAAACTTAAAAGCAGCAGAGTCATGGAAATTCTTCCATTCTTATATCTAAAACATATGATTCCAAGCTATCTCCTATGTAGAAAAACTTTTAGTGCGTCTTTTTTGGATTAGACCCCTGCTCTTGAAAATCCATAGTTGCTCCCCTATCATAATTCCATGTCTTCAATTCCTATAATCAAGATTGAAGTATAGCACCTTACTTGCATCATTGGCTTGGCAACTTCGTAGAGAGTGCTATCGTAATGAAATGTAATCAGAAGGTCTGTTGACGGTGTATCACTGGATGTGTTCTCGATAGTTATTCTCAGCTTGAATGCAGGTCCTAATCCTTGCACCTAAAGCAAAAACATTACTTAGATGTTATGCACAAAATTTCTTCTATCAAATGGGGCAAATTTTGATTTACCATAGCGCTAAACTATCACGAAAGTTAAGGAGTTGTATGCATGTGTTCGGTATCGCATGCTAACAGGGCCGTCGCGACCATGATGCTTCTTGGGGTGTGTGAAACAAAGGCTTGTCGATGACATGGGGATGGCATCAAAGAACTGGGTGTGGTGTTTGAGCTTCCCTCACTGTACGCTTCAATGAAATGAAATAACACAACTGAAACTCTTCAATAAACTGGCTGAAAAACGGGCCGTATGAATTTGCTATAAATCAAAAGATTTGCCAACAAAAGGTAAACCTCGACGAAGATTTCTTTTTCCCTGGGGAGTGACATCTCACACCCTCTTTTCTGAAGGGCCTGGATACTGGAATGAAAATTATTCTGGGTCATCGGCTTCGTCTGGTAGGATAGTAAGCTCTTAAATGCTTCTATCTCCATTATACAATGGAAAAAGTGGCCGAGTGGTTAGAGCGCTTGACTGCTGTGCGAGAGATCATTGGCTCGAGGCGAACATTTGGGACCAGAGTTTGGATGCTCGTTCACTGCTCTACCAGCAGCAAATGGATACCTGGTGGCAACACTTGGGAGATGGAGATGGCAAGGAAAGGAACTGGGCCACCCAATCTCACTATGCCGTCTACCCTGGATAAATTCCTCTCTAATAGGCACCCCCAAACTACGGAATCCTATATAGAACTAACCTTTACCTGTTTACTCCCTAAATATTGCCAACTAGAACCTATTTGTTCGACGACTCAAACCATCGATCTTCCACATGGCAGTGTCAGTTCAGCTATTAGGCAATTGAAAGATTACTATTCAATCCGTAGATTTTATTGTGATTAATAAAATGAAAGATTACTACGGTTCCAGTACAAACTACAAGAATATTATTTCTAAATTGCAGTAAAATGAAGAAAAATTTTATGACAAAATACCGTGAATAGAATACCAAAAACATTGAATTTATGAAATGCAAAGGATTACTTAATTGGCAATGTTCAGTAATCACAGGGCAATCGCTGGCTATCCACTTTGCCTTTCAAGTTCTACGAAACTTCGAGGCAGAACTATAAACATGAGGTATGCCCGCTTGCAATACATACACTTACAAACCTGGGCCGAAAGCTTCACTGGGTCTTGTAACGATGTAGACAGAGGATTCATACTCGTCGTGATAGCACGAACGTAAGAGCGGGCGGTTTTTAGACGAAGCTTATACAGGTCTTGTTGGAAGACACGATGCATGGCTACGAATGGAAAAAGCAGAATTAGCAATTCCATGGAGTCGAAAATGGACTGTAAATACATTAGCTCAAAAAAGCCAACGGCAAAACTCACTTGAAAAAGAGCTTATACAGGTCTTGCAGGGAAACACGATAAATAATAATAATTATAATAATAATAATAATAATAATAATAATAATTTCATTATTTAAGGTTGGCTCTTATTGCTAGTTTACGTGCTAATTTCTTCTGCGATGCACTGCTATGAATGGAAAGAGCAAGGTTAAAAGTTCCATGCTGTTGAAATGGACTGCAATATTCTATGTCAAACACAGCTATCGGCAAATTGTCCTTGAAAACGTTTCCTGCAGACGGACAACAGAGTCTGTCACATTGATTAAAGCAAGGAAACAAGTCCGGCGGTATGAATTTCACAGGACAGCTATTGGAAATCAGCTTCCTGTCATCTAAAAATCAAGCCGAAGGCTTCATGTAATCTGATAAAAATCTTCTAACAGTCGTAATTCTTCAGAGTGTGCTATGATGTACATCTGCTCAAGGTTTACACCTTAACTCAACTGAACTGATAGACTCATATTACAGCAAATCCACAACGTCAAACATCTAGCTAAATCAGAATATTTTCTGAGTCTCATCATCATCATTGATTTAATGTTGGTATTTACCATAGAAATAGTACAGCTGGAATGCGCACTCGATCACGTGATGCGTAGCCACACTGGGGATTCAAAATGGTAACACCACGTTGGCAAAAAGCAAGAGGCAGAACTGTGAGCTCTACGTAAAAAACATAAGTTAAACGTCGTTTGACGCGTAGCTTTACAGCATGGCACTTCTGAGGAATGCGTATAGCTGTCAATATAGGTGCGGGCTAAAAAAATCTACTCTTCAGTACAAAAGAATTTATCTTTTCACATGTAAGAGTATAAGCGCACGATGCTTGCCTTATGAAATGTAGGCCCCTGCTACTTGTCTAAAAAAGTTAATTCAGGTAAGGATCTTATTGAGCTTATTTGCAAACGCTGTGGGCAAACCTATGTAAAATGCTACATGAAAATTCACTGAGTTTGCTATATACCTGCATATGTAGAGAAGAACAGCAACTTCTGGCAACTGGGTTCAAATGTAACAAAAACAATTTCACCGAGGTCACTATAAATACCCCAAGATCTCATTTGCATGGAGATCATAGAGGGAAACCTTCCAGCAATAATTGAAGGAAACAAAGCTAATTTTGTTACTTTTATCAAAATAAAAGAGGTGCAAGTTCTAATAAGATAATTAAATGCAATCCATAATGTTTACTATATCCTTAAAGATGTAAACAAGATTGAAGCAACAAGTGTTGAACAAACAACTGGATGTAAACTAACACATGAGGCTTTTGGGTGTACAAAAGACCTTCACTTTTACATTCCCTGAGCTTATCTATTCCAAGAAAAGTGTCCAACCATCCTCATATCGACACTATCAAATCCTGATATTTGAATAATAAATGCTACTCATTCTTCAATAGAAATTTGATACAGTTAGCAATAAGATGGAAGGTAGGGTATGACAGGGTAAGTAAGAGCAGGGTAGGGTCATTATACTACCAAAAGAAATGAATACTAGAACTGGTTCATTGGGAAAGAACGAATAAAAAGTGCTGTGCATATTACACATATGACTGTGATAAGCAGAAAAGGTAGATAATGCAGATTTCTTGTCTTCACTGAACCTCCACGTAAGAAACAATGCCTTCTGCGAACTGTATATTTTTTAATAAATCTCTGGATGATGAGGGTATAACATTAACTACATCTTGAAAGTATCAAGGCCCGGCTGGAATATTCATTAACAGAGGGCAAAATCATTGACAAAAGTTTATTTTTAAATGTTCAAACCGCTTACCAATACTTCTACTCCTTCAAAAAACCGAAAATTATTTTGTTAAGTCTACCTAGATTCAATAGTACCTGAAAGAAAGTGAAAACCCTATTTAACACTGCACTGCGTAGCAATCTTTTTGCTAACACAGTGCCGCCATCTTTGTTCCCTGTAGTGACGGCTCCATCGCATTGAACAGACAACAATAAAGTCCACATTATAGCTCTACTACTTCTATGGCATGTACAATAGCACATTCATACGACTTTATACCAACATGGAACAGTGAATAACGCACGTAAAGAGGAAAAAGGAAAGTCTAGTTTGCAAATATAGCTTATATGTTTCAAGCTATGCTTGGCAGATCTTATAAGTATATTCAACACTCTTTTGTAAATTTACAACTCCAAAAATTGAAATTAACAAAAAAATACAACAAGTCTTGTTTTGCATAGCATACAGCTGGAAAGGAGACGGAACCATCTGGTCCCAACTGTATACGGTGCTCACTATTTAAAATTTTTACATCAAGGTAAGTAAAGTTCATCTCACATCAGATGTTCCATGATCTAGGAATTAGGAAAGAATGAAAGGGCATACTAGATGTCCAGGAAAACACTCTTGCGACGAGCTCTTCGCTACGAATACAGCAAAATCCTGATAACTCGAGTTCCTGATAACTCGAACATTCGCAAAATCGAACCAATACTGCATTCCCTTGCGCAACATGTTCATATAAAAATGCTCCCTCTTGCGGGGTTTTTAAAGTGCGAATAGGCTTAGAAAATGTAAATTTCCCAATAGCATTCACAGTAACAAAAACTGTAACAAGACTTACATGTAATGATTATGAGTTACCCTGAATGTGCATGTTATCCAAGGGGCCATTTGTACAGTACGTACGCCTAAAATATCCACATTTCAGAGCAACCCACCCACCCTGTACTTGCGAGTGCGCTTTTGACTTAACCCACCCATCCCATGTATGAGCGTACGAAGTTCTCCTCCGGTAATTCTTGTGAAATATTGGCTTTTAGAAACAGCCTTTCATAATATGAGGCAAACATGCATTAAGTCCTCACTTGTTTTTGAAGTAACTTCTGTAGTGCTTTCGTTTTGTGCCATGGTGTCCTCATTTCCCTCTAGCTTGCATAATGGGTAGGCTTATAAGTAGAGCACGTTATCGTGTGTACGCTCTGAAATTCACCAATCCACCCACCTCATATGGGTGAGTACGCTTTCGACTTTACATACCAATCGACCCTCGTTCAAAGCGTACATACTTTCTCGATTGGCTCCAATGAATTTGAGTTTCGATGCAGAGGCTAGTTGGTCCCATGTGGCCTGAACTCTATAGATAACTACTTGTTCATTTGCATATCTAATTGTTCATTCAGTGACGATAATTCTAAGGTCCCTTTTGTGTGAGAAAGTCCCTCTTAGCTGTTTGAAAACGAAGTCCAAAGTACGTATAAACAATAAAATCTTTTTCTCTCATAGACAAACGGGTATATAGGTAAAAACGAGCAGCCAATCAGGCGCCATGTGCTACTTGTCACGTGAGTTTTGATCCTTAGCTGTGTATAAAGTTTCGTTTTATTTCATTTCATTTCATATTCTCTATACATGGTAGCCCTTTTAGTATAATTAACTATTCTTAATGCTCGAGATACTTTCGACGCTACATGGTCTTTCCATTCTAGCTGATCATCAATAAGAATACCCATATATCTAACGCATTTTGTTTGTTCAGTTAGCTCTCCAGACGTCTTGAGCTCCGTCTTGAGTTGCTATCTATTGCTTTTGCGAAATGCTTAGACTTCTATCACAAAAGGTTAAAGTTGCTCATACACAAACCCCTTCAGCCTAAAAATCCATAAACTGATAGACATAGGATGACAAGGTTTTTTCAGTATGCTTGGTCACTGTCTCCATTATGCGGTGTAATATTGAAAGTGTATACCACGAACAATATATTAAGATTCGCATGCGAGGCACACCTTGGATGCCAGCACAATACAAATAACACTGAAACTTAAAGAGAAAACTTGCTTTACCTGGAGCACTGCTACGTTCTCGAAGTGCTTGGTCCACAAACAGTTTTGTTTTCTTTGGCAAATTCAGCTTCTGGGTTTGAGCTGAAGACAATCCTAAAATAAAGAGCAAGGACAAGTCAAGGCAGAATCCTTGTCACACACTCAAAAAACTACTACACTAGAAAGAACATTAATAGATTTCAGAGCAAACAAGTGAATAGATCTATAATTCCATAACATCACATCTGCACCAGGGGCGTACCGAAGGACATTTTAGTGAAAGGCGTAACAGAAGAAGTTTACTTAAATGCTTGAACAAGGTACCACAATTACCAACAAGGCATGATCGTCATGCAATCTTTTGTATCGACAGGCCAAACATTACCGATAGCTTCTACAAAAAGTGGGAGGTTTGACATACGCCACTGCATCCCTTCGTCGGCACCCTTATACTATTTTGAAAAAGCTTTGTTTTGACAGTCTTCGGAAAAAATATATACCGATATCTTTGCATTTGACTTAATGTGTATTACTAGGCAGTGTACAGATCTCCAGATTCATAGGTACATTCATTACAAACATTGTCGTCGCGAAAATATTTCCGATATTGATTTTGACGAAAGTTCATTCGCCTTAACTTCGAATACGGCCAAATTTTCGTATGAAGAAATCCAGAACAATTGTCCGAAATGTTTTTCGATGAAGTCTATCCGCCAAAACTTTATCGGACGAAATTTTTGTGCCTAATGTACATAGCAGAATTTGCCATGAAAAGCTTTCACAACATGGCACTCAACAGCGGTGCCAGCTACCAAAAATTGAGGGGGGGGGGTGGAGGCAAGGCCCACAGAAATAAACTGAAGACCCACAAGGTGCCTGAAGTCTCCCAATTTCTAAAAGTGGTAACGGTACATTGAACGTTAACTATCGGATAATAAGCGTCGTCACATGCTAAAGTGTTTGAGCGCATTATGTCAAAAGAGATACAGCCATTTACATTTAGCTATTCATATGTCAGTGACTAATTCACAATGAATACAGTAGACAGTACCCACATTTTCGCCTTGCTTACATCATTCTGAAAATTTTACGGTAATAAGACATAACGACAAAACAGCAAAAAAAGGTATTCTTGCATTTTTTGAGAAGTGTCCTAATACGCTCGATAAGAAAGGGATAATAGGGATGGTGCTAATGGACCCATTCAAGGCTTATTGTTATCTTCCACCTGATTTACTCATAGCCAAACTTGCAGACAATGGGTTTGGACCTAATGGTCTTGCACTAACCGCAAACTACAATCTCTGCCAAAAGTCCTTGGAACACCTATTGAACAATGAAGTTTATTTGACAATAGCGAATTTCCGGTCAAATTTGACAGCTACTGATCCCCTCCCCCCTTAAAACAATGTTGAGGTAAAAGCTTAGTTGCTAGAGTGCTATTTGAGAGCAAATTGACGTGTCTGCTGGGAGTAACTCCTGATTAATTCAACATTGTTCTGAGGGGGGAGAGGGGGAGATTGCTCTACGGGTCAAAAAGTAATGCAAGTGTTCCAAGACTTTTGGCAGTGATTGTACCTTCCACACAGAAAGCAACGTGGTAAAGTAGGATCAAAATCCAGTGAATGGTAGGATACGGTCTCGGGTGTCTCGTAAGGCTCAATTCTCGGTCTACTACTGTTCGATATTTTTATAAATGACTTCATCTTAGATTCCCAGTGTATACGAGTTTGCAGAAGATAATACTATGCATGAATGTGGCAAAGATGCTGAATCAGTGGCAGGGAGACCTAAAGATGACATCCCTAGAGTTCTCAAAAGTTTTCCACACAATAGAAAGGTGGTGAATTTCAGAATATGTCGAGTAATGCTTCTTGGCTTCAAACCGTATCAAGTAGTTTCCCTTAGAAATCGGGAAAAAAATTAATGTGACTAGATCCGTTAAATAACTCAGTATAACTTTTGACAATGGAGAAAAATTATGTTAAAAAATCTGCGACAACAACCAATTACATTCTCAAGAGTGGTACTTTACATGGATGAGAAGAAAGGGAAAACCCTATGCCATGCATCCATTATGTCAAATAAATTATTATCTACTTATCTGGATGTTTTGCTGTAAAACAAAAAACAAAGAAATAGATGAAAAGAAGAAGTAGAAATTAATTTCCAAATTTTCTGCGCAAGCATAGCTTGCATGCAGTAGAGTTGTAGTGTTTAGACTTTGTTTTAGCATATCCAGTGACGGTTCAAAGAGTTTACCTCAAAGATTGACGGCTTTGCATAGTTAGGTAGGAGGACCCTCCATGGTTGGATTCAACATGGGAGAAAATTGCTTGAGTTGCGCCCTCTAGATTGGCTAAAAAGGTATCTCTCAAACTAAATTTGACTGGAACGTATTTTGCTCAAGCGTACCCCCAAGAAAGCTCTATAGTTAGAAGTAAGGTAGAGAGGAAATGCAAATGGTCAGAACATTTTAAGTAATGTGAAGGCTTATCGAGGAGTTGCAACCTACTACACAAGTTTAGACGATGACGTCAGAGATTCGAATAAACTACTTGTCAATCACGAATTGTAAGTTTGTTCAAAATGCTAACAATAAGGAGATTGAACAAAGTCTAAGCTTAGCAGCCTAATAGTTTTGACAAAAGATCTCCATCAAGTGGCAATAGAACCTGCCTTTCCACATACAAAGAGTTATATAAGAAAGGGATTTATGGACTATGTAAGAGCAGATATGAGAGGCGGGAATAAAAGAAGAGTATGAAGTAGAGAAAGGCCTGAAGACAGTAGATGTGCATCTGTTGTGACGACTCCTAACAGGAGAAGACGAAAGGAGAATAAATCTCTGATGTATTCAACAACCCTCCATCCTGGTCGCGAGTTACGTTGCGTAAAAAAGCAGCATTACTTTACCAATCCGGGCACAGACAATTGTACTACAAGGATTAATAGCAATGGTAAGCTGGCTGGTCCTTACCTTGATATGGGGGCAAAAAAGGATACACATTAGCTTCTAATGCTTGCTAAAACACTTTCCTCTAAATCCATAGCCATAGCTAATAAAATCTCCATGCAGATAACATTTAATGAAGCTAGGTCAAAAACGCTAGCGGCTAATTTCACTCGAAAAAGCTTCCTGTAGATGAACAGAACCGAATTTGTCGCATTGATTAAAGTGAGAGCACAAGTCCGGATGCCCGGATTTCACAAGATAGCTACTGGAGAACAGTCCTTTATCATCCCTAAATCACATCCCAAACCTGTGGTATTTTGTAGTAATGCAGCTTATCAACATAATGAGCTCGAAGATTACGAATAAAAAATCAGACATCTTGATGGCGCACAACAGGGTATTTTGAGATCGATTAAAAATCCCAAGGCAATTACATATAACTCTGACACCAAACATCGGGGTCTGGCTACTTGTGATTTACAAAGCGAATGTGTGATCAATGGAGAAATTAATAGCGGATGAAAATAAGTTATGGCAGGTGAATCCATTGACTGATTGAATGATTAATTGATCGGTTGGCTGATTGATAATTATTACGATGACGACGACGACGATGACAACGACGACGACGACGACGACGACGATGATGATGATGGTGATGATGGTGATGGCTCGGTCATGACTTCATACCTTCTCGTTGGGTACCGAGCGGACAGGGGAAACCCTGACAAAAGGAAGTCAAAGGGGGCCTCAAAGAAGCAACAATCATACTGGTATCAATAGTTTGATCTCGTGGAAAGAGGATCTCAACGGAGGGACAGTCACCTTGCCAATGTCTGGAGCTCCTTAAAGCTATCGCCGGCCTACAATGCGGTGCATTGTGTCACTGACCCGAGAGCTATGAGGGCCCTTTTGAAAGATAAATTGAAAACAGATGAGGAGAAAAACCCAGGACCAACAAGTCAAGTTCAGAGACAAGCAAGAAATACCAGAAGAAAGAGGAGAAGAGCAAGAAGGAGAATTAAGAAAGTATTAACTTTGCAGAAGGAATGGATCAAGGGAAACAAAACAATAGCAACGTGGAATGTACAGAGGGCCAATATACACCGAAGAAGGTTTGGAGAAATAGCGAAACTATGCAAGCGGAGAGGAATGGATATTACCTGTATGACGGAGCTAAACACCTTTAGCCATGGTATCAAAAAATTTGAGATAGATGGAGAAAGTATGTACCTTCTACATTCTACGAAAACAGGAGTATTGATGAGAGGAAAATGGTACAGAAAATGGGAAACGGAAGGAAGAAAGTGGTACCCCGCAGACAGAGTAACAACAGTGGAATTCAGAGATGCAGTTCTGTCATCGGTATATCAACCAGTCAGGGGGAGTGTACAATATGAACAACAGATACAAGAAGTTAGGAGAGAGCTATAAAGAGTGATAGACGGGGGTACGGCAAAGAAGGTTATCGTTATTGGGGGGGGGGGGATATTAATGCACAGATTGGCAGAAATATAGGAACGTATGACAAATCCACCACAGTGGGAAGATATGGATTCAGAAGAACAAACCCGCAAGGAGAAGATATAATTGACTGGCTCACAGAACAAGGGTTATGTTGGGTTAACTCATTTTTCCAAGTGAAGAAAAGAGGCACATGGTTCAATCGTGCCAATAAAGCATGGTATGAACTTGATGGATTTATAACAAAAGAGGAGGACAGACATAGAATTGTAAAAGCTCTTAAAATCAAGAGCAATGAAATGCTATCCGACCACAAGATTGTAGAAATGAAGCTGAATATGAAAACACCTAGACATTCAAATGAGAGGAGACAGAAGAAAAGACCAAATATCATCTGGGAGAAAATGATGAATCGCGAAATAGCAGAGCTGTACAGGAAGAGAACAGAAGAAAGAGCAAGTCAAGAAGCGGCAAGAAGAGGCGTGAAAATGGAAGACCTAGAATGGGAAACATTGAGTAAAATACTTAGAGCCACAGCGCAGGAAGTATGTGGTAAACGAGAGAAACAAACAAACCCATGGATGAACCAACACGAGGAAGATGAAGTAGATAGAATAGCGATGGATAGAGTGAAATGGAAAAATATGGTCGAAAGTAGAACAAGACACATAGAACAATTCGAGAAGCAACAGGGGCACCAGTATAGAAGACATGATGATGAAGAAATTATTGAGAGAAGATCACAGTACGAGGTACAGAACGACAACAACTGCAAATACGAAGGGTGTGGCAGAACATTCAGAACGAAAGCTGGATTGGTCATTCATCAGAAAAGACTTCATAGAACAGTGGGAAATGCACCAACTTTTAGATACCAAAAATGCAATGGCAAATTTAGACAAGAAGCAACATGGAAAAACCATTCCAAAGCATGCAAGGGTGGAAGAATAGAAGGAGAAAGAAAGGAATGCAGGATTTGTAATAACTTGGTCGGAAGGGCAAATTATGCAAGGCATGTAAGGAGCTGTGAACAGAGGAAAAATGTGCAAAAAGAGAGAGAAACCCAAGATAGAAGATCAGATCAGGCTAGTGCACAGACTGCAAGAAAGTATGTATCAAAGAGAACAATATGCACATATTGCGGTGCAAATGTAACTGCTACCAATCTGGCAAGACACCAAAAATCGAGGGCCTGCATGGTCTTGGATCAGTGACACAATCAACTGCACACCTCATGCCTAACGGCAACAAAAGAGGAAGAAGAAGAAGATGATGGTGATGATGATGGTGATGATGATGGTGATGATGATGATGGTGATGATGATGGTGATCATGGTGGTGATGATGGTGATGATGATGGTGATGATGATGGTGATGATGATGAAGAAGATGGGTAGCCCAGGGTTGGAAACTTCCTTGTGGTGGTGAGCAAACGTTGAGAAACTACCTTCAATTGCTAGCGATTCATTTCGCAAAGATTTAGAAATGAGGACAGAAGTTGATGACCTGTAACAAACTGTCCAGCCATACCAGACCCTGATGTATGAAAATTGTTCACTTTCAGAAAGCCTTAAGAAAGGCTAATCTGTCACCTCAACCGCAAAAAAGAATTTTAGACAAATAAGTGCTTTATCAGCAATGTCCAAGGTTTTTGAGAGGTTGATATCGATGCAAATTACGTCGTTCTTCTATCCAAAATTGTGTAAACTCCTACGTGGTTTCAGATAAGGCTGCAGCACCCAAGGTGCTCTATTATAGCTACTGATGCTCTTTATAGCTATTGAGCAATGTCATAATACACTTGACAAATGAGGCAAGGTAGGGATGGTTCTAATGGACCTTCAAAAGCCTATGACTGCATTCCCCATGACGTACTGCTAGCTAAACTTGAAGCATATGATTTCGGTCTTGATAGTTTGAATTTAATGCATAGGTACCCCAAAAATAGGCTACAAAGGGTTAAAGTAAATAGCACCTACAATAACTGGCAGAAAGTGAAATCCAATGTTCTACAGGGCTCAGTTCTTGGGCCATTGCTGTTCAATCCATTCAGTAATGGTTTCATTTACGTGATCGAGAGCTCAAAAGTTTGCAACCTTGCTGATGATAACATTTTCTATGCATTTGACGACAGAATAGAAAATGTTTTAAGATCGCTCAAAGGAGATATAAACAATGTCTTAGGCCCTGATTACATGGGAGTTTTCATCATAGGGCTGGAATTTCAGCCCGCCTACCCAAGGTGAAAATATTTGCGATTACATGGCATTTCTCACCATAGGACTGAAATGTCAGCCCGGTAGGGCTGAAATCAAATGGAAACACGAAGCAACATAGGGACTTCGCTTGCACTATTAACTATTTCAATGTTACGATCTTATGATATAAAAAGTAGTTGCCACGTCTGGCAGTGGCTGCATACTGACAACTGGAACGAACTTGACAGCTGCGTCGTATTCCTAGTTGCATTTCCTCAGGTACATTGGCTCTTGTGGATGGATGACTGCAAACACTTTTAGCTTTCTCTCTCCATTTCCAGTATCATCCATCGGGATTTTGAGAAACGTTCAAAAACTTCGCAAGCCTGCACAAATTGGCACCGACTGGCTACTTCAAGTGACCCAAGAAACCATTGCGTCAGTGGCATGTTCTCCAAAACAATAGTTTCTAAGTGATAAGTATGTGTGATAATAAGAATTAAAGTTTCATCCAGGGTAGAACAAGGAGGGCTGAGATTCCAGCCCTATGCTGAGTTTCAACCTAGGGCTGCATTTAATCGGCAGCGTAATTTTATAAGTCTGTGACCAGAGAGAAGAGCTGGGTCGTTATCTCGGGTAGGCTGGCTGAAATTCCAGCCCTATGATGAAAAATCCCATGTAATCAGGGCCTTAGAATGGTTCAGATAAAACCGAATGGCAGATAATAATCCATAAAAATTTGAGTTATCTTTATAGACCCGGAGAAATAAAAAATTGAGCGATTATACCTGAAAACTTGAAGAACTACTAGTAAAATCGGAAGAGTTAACTATCAATTGTAGCAATCTGCAAAAGCTCGTGGTCGAAATATATACATTAGCCCTTCAGGGTTTTATACAACTAAAGAAATAAAGAATGATCTAAAAATAAAGAATCTCCTTCAAGTATCAAAAATTAAAGCATCTACAGATGGTAAAAGCTCCCTATCATTTAGAGGTTGCTACCGATTCACTAAGGAGATCGAAAAGAGTCAGGAAGTCACCTAAGTGGTTTTTGCCCTTTTCGTGATGGGTTGGCTTGTCGTTTTTCCGTGCCCCCTTTCCCCCTGTGTGTTGGTCCTGTGTGTTGGCATTGCTACGAGCAGTTGATACATGAGCACAGGTGAGGAAAGACACGTTAAGAGGAGCTCCCATAGATTGTTTCAATTAAAAGAAAAGACATTTTAGAATGGTGGTGAGAGTAGTATGGCAAAATAATTGTTTTGGTGATTTGCATGAAGAACTCTAAGACTTGACTGTTGACTGTTGCGTTTACATATCTATAATTAATATTCAAAGATAATATACATAGTAACTTTTATGTTTTAATATGAGCCGCATGAAATTTCCGCTATAGAAGTAGTATGCATTAGAACACTCCGTAAGACGGCATAAAGTCGGCACAAAGTACAAGAAGTTTTAAAACTATGATCAAAAAGTGGATGGGAGAAAAATGCTGTTGTACAATATTTAATTTGACAGTTGGTTTTTAATAGTTGATTTTAAGTAGGCAATGTACCTACTCCACATAAATTAGCTCCATATATTATAGTATATTATATCATATTATATTATATTATATTATATTATATTATATTATATTATATTATATTATATTATATTATATTATATTATATTATATTATATTATATTATATTATTTTATATTATATTGTACTATATTACATTATATTATTTACTGTCATCTTATCTTATACCAGGCCCCGTCAGTGAAAATCAGGCTCAGGGGTTCAATGGCACGGTGGCTAGGGGCTGGGGCAGTGGGCCACAGTCCCCCAACAGAAAATCTGTCGGACATTTTTGCTACTTGGTTGGACTTTCTGTATGCACTTTAGTCTTGCTGTATTGAGTATTCTCATAAAAACAAAGTGACGGCACCTTTCAACTATCCGCCTACATTGTGGTCTAGAAGATGCCACTTTAGCCATTCTAGAGGGTAAAATCAAAAAAATTTCCATTCGCCTAACCCAACTATGCTGGGTCTTCCAGCGTCAATAACCGAATTCATTAGCCACCTAGTATCAATTCGTAGTAACCAGTGGTGTGGGTGTAGGTAGGTATTCAGTAAAAAGCAGTTGATCCCCCACTTTGGTGACTTATAGCTATCGTGATTCCTTCAAAGTCGAAATGACGGATTTCTCTTTAAAATGTCTTCTGCCTAGCGCTCGATCATACAGAATAATTGTCGCAAATTGTTATTGGTACTCTTTGTTGAGGGCAAGGATGGTACTTTAGAGATGAACTCTCCTGGGACCTAGCCCCAAGATTTCCTCAATTTTTTATCCCTTCCATTTACCCTGGCTACAAGCAGCTGGTAGCAATCTCCATGATTCCAGGGGCTTCAAATTAGACTTTGATTCAGCCGTGGCCCATTAGTTTACAGAAGAAGGGTCCTCAGTGTGCATATGAAAAAAGTAAGAGTATAAAAGTAAAACATAAAGAGCAACTGCAACCACACCCTGAAAACTCCAACAATAGTGCAAGTTCCTAGTAACGAGGCATTGTACGTGGAATACACAATGACAGAGAGACCCGTAAAAGTGGGTAAACATTAAGGACTAAAGCAACGTGCATTTATTACAATCAAGAAATAGCAGTTGTATTAAAAATTTTGTACGGGGTTAAGTGCATGTGTATGAGCAAGATATAGGGAAAAGACTGTACGATTCATCAGCTATCCACCTGCTACACTAAAGTGCCAACTTACCCTCCAGATGGCCACGAAAGGCCTTTTCTTATCTTTTTCCGTTCGCCTAGAAATCATCCATATTCCCGCCACAATTATTATTTTTGAAGGGCATTACTATTGCCAAGTTTCAGTACATTCTCAGATAGACAATTATTGGATATTTTTTCTAAAATAAAGAAATGCTGGAGATTTTACAGAACTTTGCCATTGCTAGAGGATGGCTGGAGATAACACTGAAATAAAGACTATCTGACGGAAAAAAATTGCCTTTAGCCCCACCCCCTCCGAAAAAGACCCTCCCGCTGCAGCAGCCGAGGGTACAGTTCTGCCAAGTAACTGCTGGGGGTAACAAAGCGGATTGAGTAAAGCCGACTCAACAACTTCTTTTAATCAATTTGTAGACTGTCACTGACCTCAGGGTCGGTCCTGGCCCCGTAAGGAGCAAAACGGTAAGAGCAATGTTGGATCATCTATGAGGCACTTATAGTTGGCCTGCACATGAAGTTTTCCCATTGTCGCATGTATTTCTCTCAAAAATCAACAGTGCTTCAGGAGGGAGGTGGATGAAAGTTTATTGCAGACTACAAAAAATGCAAAGTGTCCCAAGACCTTTATCGCGGATTATAGCTGTTGATCAGAATATTCAGCATTTTAAACGTACTTCAGACGCTCAAGGAATCTTTGCAGTAACTTCCAATTCAAACAATAGAAACAAAAACATGGCCTTTCATTTACAATCAACATCGCGTAAAATCTTCTCTTTTATTATGGGAATCCGATCCATAATTGACGATGTTTAGGCACAAAACGACACTATTGACACTGCCCATTCATAAATAGCGGTAACAGATTCCCATTACAGTGCTGTTCACTATGACCAAGGGAAATTTGCTTGACAATGAACACAAACTCATGTCTTGGAAGCTCTCCCTTTGTCACAAAACATTCGCTTCCACGTATGCTACTGTTTACAAACTTCCAGATGACAAAAAGCCAAAGCCCTGTCACTAGGCATCCATTACGTGCACGTTGTCTAAAAAGATAGGCGGACAAAACTGCAAATGAAGCCAAGGGAGTCTTTACAGTGAAAAAGAGAAGGAATCACTTTTCTTACCATACTATGGATTTAGTTATTCTATTTATTGTAAATATTTAGTTACTCTTGCTGTAAACCATAGAAGTACACTAATATACTCTGTCTATTTCTTGACACGGCCCCTTGTAAATAAACAATGTTATATGAATGTGAATGAAGGAATATGGATTCAGTATATATTCCAATGCACTTGTTTTATAAGGAACCTAGCTCAAGACGTAATGCCTAGACTTTCAAACCTGTTGGGCTACACTGTGGTATTACCATCTGGAACAAGTATCAAGAGTCGTGCATACTTAGTCAAACAGGCAACCGAACTGCTGTTGTAATAGATGCTACACAGGCAGAGACGAAAGCTGGCAAAAATCCGAAAGTAGATTTTGCCTAGAGCATGGATCCAGGTTTGCCTAGAGGGAATTAGGGGGTAGACTGTCTAGGGCGTCCAAACCTGAGAAGCGACCAAAGCCATGAAATGGCTCTTTAGACACTTTGCAATTTCATAATGACGTCATCAGTTCCTGGTTGCAAATTTCCCCCGGGCCCAAAACAAGCTCTCAGCGAGTTAGCATGAATTAGTAAAATTTCGATAGTGTTAAAAGCGATTGAATAGCGTCTTCTACCGCAGAGTTGTGGCGTTGCTCAAATACACTAACAAAATCTAGAAAAAATTGCATTGCTACCTGATAAGACTTCCTTTCCATCAAAATTTGCAGTTCGCTTCAGAATCTTTATCAACAATCCACCGCCTAGACAAGTAAACAGATATTTAAATACAGCAAACTACGACATCTGCATACCAAAGCAAAAAGAACTTAGAATACGTTTCAACACCTATGAATGAGAAAGAGCGAAGAGTTTGAGCTTCAAGCTGTTTCTTGTAGAAATTTCAGTGTATAATGCCATCTTAGGTGCAACTAGGAACTTT
Source organism: Mastigias papua (assembly GCA_964019165.1). Lineage (NCBI taxonomy): Eukaryota > Metazoa > Cnidaria > Scyphozoa > Rhizostomeae > Mastigiidae > Mastigias > Mastigias papua. Next base: position 3,752,664 of record OZ025269.1, read on the forward strand.
CGAGGGCAGGAGCAAAACAAATCTATACAAACACATTCGAGCCACATACGAAAATCACCCACATTCTCAACCACTGGGGTCCGTGGTCCCTTGGAAGAATCTGAAGGGCTAAGATAGTTTTGAAAGTTTGGCAGCCATTGGATTACAGCGTCAACTAGAGAACTGAACTACAGTCAGTTACCTTTCGTTGCCATTACCAATGCACCATCTTCTCGACCAAATCTGCCAAACTTCATCGCAACTACGACATCCTTCAACAGGATAAAAACAAGAAGTTAATTCGAAGTTCATATGATAGATTCTAGAATTACCATCAGTCTGTGACAATCAAATATTCCTTCTAAATATGACAAAAATATTACTCGATAAATATTAACTGACTGACTCGTTCTTTCTATTGATCATTATCAGGTACTGGACTATCGAAAATTGTAAATGCATTGTTTGTTCTTATCTGTAACTCAACTAAAATATTGTGCAGATATTCTGTTGGTAGTTCGCCAAAATTAGTGTTCTATACTGCTTGAGCATACTATACTTATATATCTTTAATACTATACTTATATATCTTTAATACTATACTTATATATCTTTAATACTATACTTATATATCTTTAATACTATACTTATATATCTTCAATACTATACTTATATATCTTTAATACTATACTTATATATCTTTAATACTATACTTATATATCTTTAATACTATACTTATATATCTATACTTATATAGCATACTATGCTTGAGCATACTATAAGTTTTAGATAAACCCTTTATTACTATTATAATGTCACGAATTAAATATATTTCTGCAAATTGATGAACATTTAAAGCCTATTACACTTATTAGAGAAGGCCAGAATTGCAACCATTCAGTATTAAAATCAAAATGCCATATGTTTAATAGAAAAAAGAATTTGCACATCAGGGATTTTCTCCCAGTGCTTAAAAGAGATTGAAAGCAAAGCTCTTCTTCATGTTAAATTTCATATCCTTCTTGGAACATCTCATTACAAGAAGTATCCGATTGTACTCCGTAAAAAAGCACGTATTTTATACCGAACAAGTACAGTGAGCAATGTCAGTGAGCCCTAACATAGGTCGCCATTCGAGAGAGCTACCATCGATCGTAATTGTGTCAAAGTCATATTTGTAATCGTAGTAGCGAAGAAGGCTACACAATTTTGAGAATCATGGAATGCAACAGTAACTCAAAGAAACTAATCTTATCATGTGCTTCATCCTGAAGGATAGGTTGCGCCTGTATAGGGGTGCCACATAGATAAAATCTGAAATAGCTACATTGATAACTACAATTGACTATCATAAAGTGTGGCAATAGAAGTATAGGTAAACGCAACATGCGTAAATTGGCGGATAAACCACAATCTTTCGTATATCAAAGGTCATCTGTCTTTTCACCATGCGAGGTCTAATGTGATATGGACATTACAGCACTTGCGGCCACCAGTTACAAAAAATCTAACCGCTTTCACGCTTCCTTGTTTGCACTATTTTCACTGAAATTGCTACTAATATGAAATTTTGCCAAGTGTCATAATTTGCTTTTCATCACTTTTCCAAAGATATTTATCGTAAAAACTGACCTGCTGCTCAATGGTACGCTGCCTTCAACTCTAAGTAAATTTCGAGAACGGAAGGGACACGCAATTTTTTTAAAAGGAATCTAGCTCAAAGCCAAAAGTTCCTTAATTCTGGAACTCCTAAGATCAAATTGTAGTACTAAAAGTTCCTTAATAGTTCCTTAATTTTCATTGCACATTTAGTACGATAAAATGGTACAGACACAAGTAACACATTAAAATTGTCAATTTTACTTTTAATTTTGGCTATAAATTAAGACCAAAAACACTAAGAAGGTCAGTGAAACACCTAACACAAGCATATCAAACAATCTATGCGGGTTTGGTTGCAAATAAATTGAGCCGGCTTCTTAATTCTTGATTGTTTGCTGTTATAAAAAATTTTCAAAAAGGTCTTTTGGGAATTTTCCTATACTAGTATAAGTTCTTTAAATATTTCGGCATTCTACGTGTAGGTTCCTTAAAATGTGGTTCCATACAAAAAGGCGTGTAGTGTGGTATAGTTTAGGTGTTTGGTATCGCACGCCAACTTCGCACAGGCTGAGTTACGATCGAGCTTTATCGTATGATGATTAATCGTCATAAATGAATCTTACAAGAAATGAGGCTTCCAATGAGCACTTCTTTGAATGGTCAGAAACGGTTTTCCTACCGAGGAGCCAAATTATGGAATAACCTTACTTTTGAGATCAAACAGGCACCCTCCCTTCCAGTTTTTAAGCAACGGTTTCTTATTGATAAAATCTCTAATTAGGACTTTTACTTTTTTCTTTAACTAGTTTTTATCTTAACAATTAGTTGTAATAGGGTTTTATGTAGTAACTTTCACTTTTAATTGCTTGTGAAATTTATTGTTAGTAGTTAAGTGGAGGGCCCCTTGAAAATCAGCTGCATTGCTGAAGGGTGACCCTCCTAAAATATATAAAATATAAATATAAATATAAAAATAAATAAATAAATATACATATAATATATATATATATATATATATATATATATATATATATATATATATATATATATATATATATATATATATATATATATATATGTATATATATGTATATATATATATATGTATATATATGTATATATATATATATATATATATATATATATATATATATATATATATATATATATATATATATATATATATATATATGTATATATATATATATGTATATATATATATATATATATATATATATATATATATATATATATATATATATATATATATATATATATATATATATATATATATATATATATATATATATATATATATATATATATATATATATATATATATATATATATATATATATATATATATATATATATATATATATATATATATATATATACATTCTGCTTGTACAGTATTTCTGAACAAAACTGGTATAGACGGAGAACGCTGGGTGCTCTAACATAGTGGAAAATAAAACGATATTTCTTTATAAGTCTATCGGGGTATTGTGCAACATGCGATTTGTCCATCGAAGTTGCGGTTGTAGCAGACGTTACATATAACACAGAACAACATGAAAATATTTTCTGCATGTCCCATTGGTAATATACTATGTTTCAACCTAATTCCACCATGCTGGATCCAAAGATCACATCAGATATGTTCTATCATATCAAGTTTTTTAAATATTGCGACACAAGGATTTCTTACAATGTAATATTTTAAGTAAAGGCTGGATGAGAATTATTACTAATTTTGACATAAGATACTTCAAATAGCTCAAGAGCATTTTAAAATATGCTAAACTAAATAAAATGACGAAAAATTAACGCTTTAGAAATTGTTGAATTGGAATTTTGAAAAAATTTATGTCAGCAAGCATCATTGGGTAATAAACGTTCTCGTATACGAAGTCATGTAATATAGACATCAATGCAATCTCTTTAAAACCTCCAACCGTAATCAGCCACTACGTGTTGATCCCATCATATGGTACAGGAATATCACTGTGGTGAAGTATTCGCAATCACAGTGAACCGTTTCATTTCAAAAACCCAAAAATAGCAATATGCTTCACAAACAATATGAGGCGACCAAGACCTATCTCAGTCTCTTAACATTTCAAAATAAGCACGGCAGAACTTCTCTACGTGGGTACTGATGTTTCGTCTGTATTATTGCATTGTACACCACATACAAAACAAACAGGTCAGCATCAAGGAAGCACTTTCTTCATGCTGAAGCCATAAATTTTTTGCAACATGCTGTACACTACTTGCCTGAGAATATTTTAGTATATGAAAATTTCACCCTTTCGTAAAGCCTGATTTTCTCAAACCAGAAAATGATTATGAACTCAAATCCCTACTGTACTTGTACCCTGACCTATCATTAAATGAATCTTCAAAGTAGTTGGACAAACGGTTTATGGGTATCAACAGACACTAGAAATTCTGCAAGCATAACTGCCAACAGACGGCTTTCTTCTTGAGACAGGATCATTTTCTAACAGCTTAGTAGATCAGAGAAAATACAAAATATTGATTGCACTGCGTCAAAAATGACTGATTTGATAGCCTAAGTCCAATGCAATATTTGAATTCAGTAGATCCAAAATTAGCAACAAACACTTGTCCCACCAAAGAGGCAAAAATTTGTTGGCTGGTGTAATCTATTTTATCAGCTAATGCATACAAAAAACTTTCAAAATACAAGATATCTGCTCCAGTCAGAGTTGACTCAGCCTTAGAAGGCAAATATACGGAAATTCTTTGAAAGGTTGCTAATAAGTACAAGAGGCAAGTAGGCAAATAAGCACATAGGCAAAGAGACATGTATTAAAGAAGTAATTAATTCACCAAGAAAGTAAGCAAGTCAGTCAATGAGTCAGTATGTCAGTCAGTGAGTCAGTATGTCAGTCAGTGAGTCAGTATGTCAGTCAGTGAGTCAGTATGTCAGTCAGTGAGTCAGTATGTCAGTCAGTGAGTCAGAACGTCAGGCAGTGAGTCAGTATGTCAGTCAGTGAGTCAGTATGTCAGTCAGTGAGTCAGAACGTCAGGCAGCGAGTCAGTATGTCAGTCAGTGAGTCAGTATGTCAGTCAGTGAGTCAGTATGTCAGTCAGTGAGTCAGTATGTCAGTCAGTGAGTCAGAACATTAGGCAGTGAGTCAGTATGTCAGTCAGTGAGTCAGTATGTCAGTCAGTGAGTCAGTATGTCAGTCAGTGAGTCAGTATGTCAGTCAGTGAGTTAGTATGTCAGTCAGTGAGTCAGAACGTCAGGTAGTGAGTCAGTATGTCAGTCAGTGAGTCAGCGTGTCAGTAAATCAGTAAGATTATAACCGAATTGTCATTTAGCTTGATAACACTTCCACACCACATGGTGGCCATTAACAAAGTGAACAAGAACAAGAACAGAGCGAAAGCATGTATATAATGAAGTAAGTTAGTTGCTAAGAAATAAATGGGTAAGTAAGTAAGTAAGAAAGTATATGAGACTACGAGAAAATATTCACGCATCAAGCGAGAAGCCTGCATTTTTGGCAGCATTAATGACTTCAGAATCAGAAATAAGAACTCACCTCTGCTTTAAACATATTCACAAGAAATTTGTCCTTATAAATTCTTACTTCGCCATTTTGAAGAGCAACCATTACTGAAAAATGTTAGTGGCACATTATAAACATATAAGTACAAAACGACTAAAGATGGGTCCCTGTTTGAGAACATCCACTGGTCGATTGAAAGAGTTTCTTTCCGTGGCACTATAAGGGAAAAATCTTGCATGGAGATCTGAAATGATAGAGCTTCAGCTCCGACAAATACAAACATGCACCCTATACTTCTTATTTGTGAAGAAATCAAACAAATTTACGGAAAGAAAAACCATCAAAATAAACACACAAATGCCATTTACTAGGGTAAAGAAACATCATTAATATTCATATGAAACGAAACCTGAAGCAGGGGATCCCAAATAGAGTGCAAGTCAATATAATTAGCCAACTATGACACCAATACCTGCTTTAAATCCTCTTGCCTTGTGGTTTAGCTGTGACATTGTCGTTATTGCATGGGAAAGATAAACAGCCCATAGTTTCTTTCCCTGAAAGACAAATTGACAAGAAATATGAGTGAAGAAAGTTAAGCGAGCCCGAAGGAACACTTTTGAAATTAGGAAGAGCAAAGAAAATAGAGACAGTAAAAGGTAATTTGCCGTAATGTTCGATTAAAATCGCTGCGCTGATAAGAATTCATCTACAAAATAAATTTAGTGGAAGTTTATGGTTAACAAAATTGAAATATACATTTTATATTTGGAGACATTTACAGTCGTAGGAGTGCTCGTCTGTAACATTTTCTTAAAATTGCTCATCTACGATTTTACTATTTAAAAAATTGGTGGATCATCATAAATCAGCTAAATTTGACGGGCAAAAGTCCTAAAATATATTAGAAAATACTGTTGCTTTGGTATTGCTTCATATTCAAACAATGCTAAACATACAATGTTGCACTTCTCTATCGTAAAGTCTTGTGCAACTGGCTTGTTCACTAATACAAGATAGTACAAAGATTTATACACGCATGTAGCGATGACATTCAACAGTCCAGTAGATCAGGGCTGTCTAAAGCCTGGTTTCCATTTGAGTGAAATCGTCAGCAAATTCGCCAAATATTGGCATGTCTTTTGTGCTTTCAGAGCAGAGGCGAGTTCACTGGTGAAATTTGAAGTTTCAATGGGTTCAATTTCCTAGCGAATGTTCCAAGAAGAGATCCAACAACAAAGGAATCGGAATCATCTTTTGCGTAAGTTGCACACCTTGACAGGCTTATGCCAGGCACAAATGTATCAAATGGCTGAGCTAAATGGCACGAGTGAAACTTAGTTCAGCTGTTTTATTCGAGTGTGCGTCAATCAAAATATTATCGAAGAAAAGCTGCTTCACCTCTTGCCCGGCTGTCTTTGTTGGTACGATGCTATGTCTTTGATATTTAAGGGCAGAGGGAAATGATAAAACCTATGGATAATCGCATGGTCGTATCTCCTTTGCAAAGTATTGGCTCAATATACTTATCAACATTCCTCTTGATTTGAACGATGGAATTTGATTCACAACCGTGCTCTGAAATTATATCTAAAAAGCTACTTGCTTCCCATGTCTTAAAAATCCATGGCCTAGCACAAGCCTAAGTATAAGAAAAATATATCATTGCACATTTTGCTGTAAATAGGAAACACAGAGCGGATTCCTGAAAGAACTTTCTGACCACGTCTTATACTTTTGCATATTGGTATCATTTTGCAACATACTAAATAGATCGAGTATCGATTATTGATTGTTACTGATATAGCAGTTGAGATCCCAGTCAAAGGAACTTTGCTAAAATTGTCATGTGAGTACTTTATGCATATTATAGCTGTTTATCACTGCACAAAATCATTCTTTTCCTGCACAAACTGGTCATCATTGCACATCACCGCCAGCTTCTGCTTTCGAAGAAGATGAAAAGCCCATCATGTTCTAGGAATTGCCACGCTTCCTTCGTATTTTTCTTGCATAGCGCATGCCTCGCATTACTGCGATCATGAGCAAAATGCTCAGACCGCCGCACACGATGAGCCAAACTGGCATGAGTAACAAAAAATATCCGACATGCTTCTGAAAGACAAGTCTTACACATTTTGAGTGCCACACACGTGAGTCAAATAGCTGAGCTAAGTGTCATGCGTGCCATTTAGCTCAGCTATGGGACTCACGTGTGCGCCTAGCATTAAGGAATTTGTTGACGACTTCGCTGACACTTTTGATGAAGCATTCATACCCAAATAAAGATGGTATTTGACATAGGAGGTGATTTTAGGACATTTTAAGTAACAACTTGGCATTGTACAAATAACAATAACACTACAAAGACTATAAACGTAAGAGTAGGATGTCTTTCTGGCACTCAACAACAATAACAAAGGAAAACTAGTTCTTCTCAAACATGCACTGATTACCTTCTTTAGCTAGACAGGATCTTTTCGATACAACAGCAAGACACTTCATTTGGAACTTACAACATCAATTCAACATCAAACTGGTCACAACGCTAGACCAAACGTGAGCTTCTAGACTCTTCAATGGGCATTATAACGGCAGTCAAGCAGAAATGTAGCAGTTGTTTTAGAATCGACTTTTGTTCTGATTTCTGTTCGGTTATCTGATATGCTTTGTTTCCATTGTTGGCTTTGCACGTATTTTCATGTTTCTACCACAATACATGTTTTTCAGAGTCTACTTTAAGGGCAGAAACTTTCACGAGCAGAAAGTATAGCAATTACAGCGATTTTTGCCGTTTTTAGCGAAAGTCTCGGCCTTGGAAATTTCAAAATTCAAAATTCGCGAAAGTTTCTGCTCTTATAGAAGTTCATTAGCTACGCGTTGTGTCACTCATAGTAGGAAATTTGAAATGAGAACGCTTTGCTTTTACAATATATCATGCAACTTCCAATTATTTTCGCAGTGTAATACTTCTTAGGTTATCTATAGATTCATATTTACACGTTTGCTTCAAGTTCTGTTCGGCCTCTGTCTCTACTCTCTAGTGGCTTGCTTTTGTGCTTTCATCGTGAAGCTGATTTTTAGTTTTCCCGTAATTACGTCACATTTATTTTACCTAGCTTTGAATTTTTTCTGTTCTGTGATTTGCAACTATCAGACTGCTATTTGTATCGACTTCAACATAAATGTCGTGATAAACACTTTTTTATAAGAATAGTCTATAAGAATATCAAGACTCAAATTTTCTTAAATTTGAGAATAATTTAATACTAATGCAAGGCTCAAGTTTCATCAAGGTTTAGGTTATTGCTGATCTGAGTGATTTATTTAGAACAAAATAAAATGAGCTTCACTTATCCTGTGTGGAACTCGTTACACTATAATGTGACTCAATAACTCTTCAGAGAGTGTCAGTTACACACCCTGTATTGTAGGGATATAATCTTTACGAGAATTAATGTTCAAAATCGCTAAAATTTCCGAATAATTTAAGAATACTCTTTTAGGCTTGAAATCAAATAATTTTAATACAGTGTTTAAGAGAATTAATGCTTAAAATCGCAAAAATTTAAGAATACCTTAAGAGTATTCTTAGGCTTGAAATAAAAACTTTTTACGAATATTGAGGCTTGGCAAAATGCTAGGTATTCTTAAAGAGAAATGGGTAGTCCGTAAAATATGCCAGTTCCGTTTTGTGTCTCCTGCGACAATTTGTTGGTTCGTAATTAGGCTGCCGTAATACATAACAAACATTTAAATCTTAAGGCACTCTCCTGTGTCTATTTGTCGACGGTCTCCATTATGTATGCTAGATTATGAAAGCTCTTGGGCTAAATAGCATAAATGAGCCCTGTGATTAAAACAAAACAATACCTTTGTGCTATAGCAAGTGAGCGTTTGATCCATAGCACCGACGATGATAGTCTTTCCAATACGCTCCAGCCCTACAACTTGCGAATTCATCTCAATGATCAACTTTCCACTTCGTGACCCTCTGCAAAGGCACAAGGTCAAATTATGATGTCATCATAGGAATTAATAAGATGCAATTAATTTCGTACAAAAGTACGTCAGCGAAAAAATTGCAGTATAAACTAAAGAAGTACTGCATATCAGCGGGCCAAAACCTAGACTTAATTCAAAACCTACACACACACGACCTCAACATTAAGTCCCTATTTTTCCTGTTTTCCTTTAATGCTCTATGCAATTTGCGGCCTATGCATTTGTTCTTAATCTAGTTTTGTGTATCAACTGATACTTCCAACTGTTACTACACTTCAAACCTTCATTTGTATCAATTCACACATTTTTTCCTAAGGTAATATTTTTGCTGTAAGACGCCCTAGAGAGCAACTATTTGTCCATGTATCTCTTTGATAATGTGATATACTTATCATGTAACTGAAGATGATCGAGGATTCAGTCGAACCATGCTCTGCAAGTTAAAATCTATCGTCCTTTGGTTAAAGTTTATCTGTGACTTACTACTGCCGAGAAACTTTGGTAAGATTCTGTTAAAAAATGAAACGTGAAAATTTTTAATGACACTCAGTGGTACCTTTTAAGGTTGTAGATCTTCCCGTCTCTACAGGCAGTGACTATACGGAATTCGACATCGTACAGTCCAGAGACTGACACACAAGTCGGGACACTTGGTAGACTCATCTGAAATTCAAACCCAATGAAAAAGTCAGCACTATGGCTACGCTTTCTATGGGTTTTGCTGTCGCACTGTATGGTACTCAAAATTTATCTCATGTTGAATATTACAAGTTACATAGTATATTATAGAAATATAATATAGAATTGAATATTGCAACTAACAATAGTTCTTGCCCAAACAAAGCAGATATCTGAATTAGGAAGTGATTTCAGGGCATCTCTAGTAACAATCTGGCACTATGTAAATCCTTAAGAAGACAGACTATGGTTTACTCCGTACTTACATTTCGATAGGAGAAGTGAACAATATCGATAAATTAGATTTGTTGTCAACAAGAAGACTACAAAGCTGTGAGAAAAATTTCTAGGAAAATGAGTTTAGTAGACTGCATGGGGTTCTACCCAGGATCTTAAAATACTTCATGAAACAATTATGACAGGGAGAAATAACTTATATATAGTTATTCAGCATATGTACACTTATTTTAGGAGACTGTTGCAAAATCACTTCTGCTTAGCAAGCCAAGTAACTTTATGGTGGGATTCTTCTCAGAATTGGGAAAAGGAGATTGTTGCTTTTAGAAATAGAATACAGCAAAAACACACTACGGGAAGATGATGAACTGGGAAGATTGTAGGAACATCAACACTAAAAATGGGAAGATGATCAAGAGGGATTAATTTACATAAACGCTACCTTGGCGAGAACAGTAAAGGCTTCTGGATCTAAAACGTAAACTTCTTTACTTTCAGTACCAATGACAAGGCAGCTGATACTATCTTCGTCTGGGACACTCTTCTTCATTGTTGTCATACACGTGATAACTGTCTAAAAGAAATTATACCAAGATTTAGAGAGTCAATAGCAGATACACAGCACTATTGTGAATATTTCGGTGGTTCTGGTATATCGTCTGGGAGCTCATGGAAAATATTGAGTAGGATTGTTTCTAGGACAAACGGACACAAATGAAGAGCAGGGAGTGCTGGTGCTGCTATTGCAATCCCGAGTTCAAGCTCCTCCCAACTGAAAGAACTCTTACTGATCCAAAATTCTATGCATGCATACCGTCTTGCTAGAAAAACTCGAACTACAGGATTAATTCGAATACAACGCGTACAATTTTCTACCTAAACAAGAACTCAATGTTTGGGTGCGCACTATAAAGGAGGTCTGTAATGACACGCTTATCATGGTCGCATATGTTCAACAACGTTTGTCATTTACAATTGTTGGTCTGAGCAGAGAAAAAGTGAAAATAAATTCATACCGATTTGTAATCTAAAAATTATGGGTGCTAGTTATTCACATATGCGTGTTGTAAAGTCACGACTAACACAAATACTAACGCTGGCAAAGGAGAATCCACCTTATTGGCACAAATGAGGCAATTTGTGGGCGAAAGATTGAGATAAATTAGACTTGGTTTGTGAGGATACCAAATTAAACAGCTACTCCTTTTATGGAAATGCAAAGATCAATCCACATGAATAGGTTTCAATGAAAACATTACAACATGCATTAGGAAGACTATTGACAGGTTTTGAGAGCATTGTCAATATCGAAAAGTAATACCAGGTCTCTAAAAATACTAGGCCTACCTGCCTACGTAGATTAGCATATTGATGTATAGCTGCAAAGGCTTCAGCTTCCTCGTCTGGGAGTTGCAAGAACCTGGAATGGATAAAGAAATGGCTACTAGCATAATCACAGTCGTAATACAAATCCAAAATAATGCAACTGTGAATACTATATATTGTCATTAACAGTATACTAACAGCATGGTACACTATGATGTGCAAAACACACAATACCCTAGTGAAATTCGCCTGTAGAGTTGAATTCAATCTTTCCTTTATCGTGTGATATCATTAAAAATGGTGAAATTATCGTTGCCTGTTTATAGTAAAAGGTCAGGTTGATTTCTCATGCACAAACCCAAGCATTAAGTAAAAACCAAATCATTAAGTTCAAATCTTGCAATAACGTAACTATCAGTACATCACATAAAACTCAAAACATGAATCTCATTGTCAGTGTCAGCGAAACATGCACAGTACTGTGCAAATTAATTGGGACAGTCGTACAGATATAAAACTACAGCTTTCACTAATGTGTTCCACAACTCTTTACACATGTATTCATAAACTAAGCAGCACTCTAGATGAGTACTGGTACGCTGTTCTGCTCTATGACCATTAGAGCACGGTTTGTCATAGATTCGATTAGCTTCAAAACACCTTTGTCTGCTTATTCGTCATGCTACCAGAAATGCCATTGGTCTAGTGTTTTTCAACTCGTGATTTACAAGGGTCCAAAGTTATTGAGAGAAATTCCTTGCTAGTCTACTATATGGACAATGTAAAATGAGAAAAACCATTCCATGCGCGTTAATGTAATGCATGGCATGCGACAATGTGCATAGAAATTCTATCAATTAAACGTCATTGCACATTTCTAATTCTCTGTTAAATAGCTAATTCTAAATGTAATTTAATATTTCTAAATATAAATATGCATTGCAAAAGACATCGTAGACACGTATAATTATTGGTAATAGACATCAACACCAGAGATGGGAAATTGAATGACTGTCCTAGATAATTTGCGCAGTAATGTAGATAAAGAAATTGTAAGAATATCTAGCACAAAACTTTCGGAATAAGTCGTATGGGCTGAGAAGATTGCTTACTTTAATGATCGTACGGTCAGTGCGGATGCACCATTTCCATCCCTAAGAAAGAACTCATTGGCTTCAAATCTGAGCATATGTCTACATCAAAGCTCTATGAAGTGATAATAGGCAGAGCTTATACCATAGTGAAGTCAATAAACTGAAGGGAATTTTCAAGCCTTTATATGCTCATAGAGCAACTGCAGGATAAAGAATATACAGAAAATGGCAGTATATAAAATATGAACTGTTCCATCTGCCACGTGAGGTTCGAGTCTGCATCAAGCTATATTTTTGCGCCTACCATTTGATCATTATTCGATATTTCATACTCAAAATGTCTGATGAAAAAAGGTGCTCTAATGAGCTAATATATGCATAAATACTATGACAAAATTGAATTATTGCTCATATACATAAGCTTCCAATAGTTTGAAAAGGGATCTCACTTCAAAGCAAGCAGCATTTCTCGTAATGTCTGGATATCAATTTTGTTCTACAAAATACAAAAGACAATTACAAGATATATTTTGAATAATTGTCATGCCATTTAAAGAAGTAATGACCAATTGAAGCAGTACTTAATAAGTGGAAAAATTCTGGCTGGATGTAGGTCGAGTTTATATTTCAAATGAAGGGCATCAGCGAATACATTCAAACTAACATAAACTTACATCTTTTGTTTGGTTCCACAAATCTGCCTCGATTGGATTAACCTTGGGAATACGATAAAGAAGGCAAGTGTCAACTTTAATCATAACATGATAGGAGTCAAAAGATCTTTTGCTCATACAAAAAATTTAAAAAGCAATTGTCTTCTAACTTTCTGGTCCTTGATAAAACTAACAGAAAGTGCCAATAGTCTTCATTGTGCTTAATAGATATTCCTAGTTGGAAACCAAAGCAATTCTAAAAATTAAACTTGACATATACTGTAAATCATCGAATTGGTCCCCACCTGGAGAAAGCCCCTTCCTCGAATACGCCCCCACGCTAGAACCTTCACTCGTCAACAAGTCCCCCTCGAACAAGATCCCACCACATTGGATGATAAAGATTTTGGTAGAGACCGATGTCTAATTTTAAACTATTCATGAAATACTATTGAGAAAAGGAGTCTAAACAACGAGCTTGTTACACAGCGTGTGTCAAATAATTTATACCCCCCCCCCCCGAATACGTCCTCTTTCGAATCTGCTTACACTAAAAAGTATCAAGATTGAATAAATCCTCAGGTGGCTAATTCGAGGAGTTACGGTGGTGCCCTTTGCATTAACATGCAGAAATGAATAGAGAAAGTTATGAGTGCAAACGATCAGTCGCTATAGGGCAACATAAGGGGCAATCAGTAATTTTTTACAGTCGTAAGCTTTAGAACTTTAGGTGTAATCTGGAACTGTAGCATATCAATAAATAGTTAAATAGGCAGTTACGCAATAAAATCGTCAGAAGCCTAAATGTACTGCGCTCTGTTAATTTTATACTTGATAATCATCACCGTGAAATCATAATAATCTAATTTTTGAAAAAAAAATACCTATATGCTTCTTGTATTCCTGTTGGCAGTAAAGCTCTCTGTTAATATTAAAATTCAAAAAAAATGATTCTATAAAAGTTCCTTCAACTTACATCGAGTGGTGGCAAGGTGAACTTAAAGTATGGTCGTAGATTCTTATAAACAAAAATATACGGTCCAGAGGCAACAGCAACAGCTATAATAGAACACTGTTTTTTGATTAAAGTATTACAACAGTTAAGACAGCTTGAGCATAAGAGCCACGATTAAGAACATTGTAAGGACCAGAACAGGAAAAACAACTTTCTTTGCAAATTATCTATACACTTGATACATTAAAATTTAAACTGACACATGCGATTGACAAATCGGATTAGCCTTTCGGGACAAGCTTGTCCCATTCTCAGTTAATTAAATGTAACTTGTAGGGGTGTGTATAACTTAGTTCCACAAGTTGCATCTAATTAGCTGAGGATGGGACAAGCTCGTTCCGAAACGCTCAGCTGATTAGTCAATCGGATATGTCAGTGTAAATATGGACGTGTCAAGTAAATGATAACTTGTAATAAAAGTTGTTCCTCTCGTTCTGGTCCGTACATTATTCTTCATAGCGGAGAACAATTTGAATGCATCCAGTATTATACGACTATAAGGTAATCATATTTCTAAATGAGCTAGCTTTCCCTTTAATTGCAAAAATGACATTTGCCATTAGATTGAGAATGCAAACAGGTGAAAATCTATTTAATACCGTTCTCTATGATAATGCTGTTTATCGTACATCCTGTTTACAGTATTGCTTCCATGCAGAAGATATAATTTACTGTAACTGTAGATAGAATCAAGATATTACCTGGAGTTCGAGGGTCATTTAAATCCATATGGAACGTACAGACAGCCGTGGGAAGGTCAATTATATTGCTCTCCGTCACCATGGAGGTTCCTGGAAAAAATGACTTCTTAATTTATACTGATCACAATAATACGGTGAAACTGTTGAGAAAGCCGAAAGATGAGACTAGAACTGTAAAATATTCAGCTGGAACACAATCTAAGTGCACTTTTAGTAATGCTAGTCTGCTGTGTTTGTCAATACCAAGGACAACCTCGAACTGTAAAAGCTCTAGCAAAGGGCCATAAACAGAGGTGCAGTTTGCATTACATGATTATTAGGTACTTTTTGAGCATGTAAACCTAGAATAACAAAGGTCCTAATGGCTTAACGTGCTTCCTAAAAAGTATTGCACACAAAAGGCCTGACGTTGGAAATTTCCTCCAGATGTATTGGTGACTGGCAGTGGAGTAACAAGGCACTCTTGAATGGGAAGATATGAAGCACAGGAATTTACGTACAGATTTGAAGAGCCACCCTAGTTACCAACAAGGCAACTTAAGTATTGAGAAGTGCTGATTACTGTGGTAATTCTTACTTACAAACCAGCAGATTACTGATGATTCTGTGAAAAGTCAGGGTGTCATACCCCATTTCCTACTTCAGCATGCTGCATGGTATTACTACTTTGCACAGGTTACCAGAAAGATTCAACATCATATCATTCAGCATTTTTTAGTAGCACTTATCATTCCAATGTATTGATCCAGCCCACAGACATTGATCAATACCATTAAAATTTACTATTGTCAAGCAGCTATGGTAGATATTTTAGATGTCATTAGGGGCATGCTGACACTGAAAGTATTGGTGGGGTGTCAAAAATCGTGCCCAAATTCCTAGGTAACACATGAAAGTAAACAGTCAATTAAAATCAATAAAAGTTAAGTACAAGATATTTGTTTGCATGTTTCTGCCCAAAAAACTAGTTATCGCACCTTGTTTTATACTTAACAATGAAACAAGTTCCTTGAATGAAATTAATCTAAAATATGTATACTGTAGTCCTGAAAATTTGCCAAAATGTTCTCACTGTTTGGAATTATCAGGGGCTTCATGCAACCAAACTCCCAGGCAGCTATGGATACCACTCAAATTGCAAACAGTTTCTCAGAAATTCTGATTCTGAAACAGATTCTAACCTTTAAATACTTTCAGCTTCATGTTGTAAGTCCCAGTGCCCAGATCAGCTAATATAAGCTGCAAGAAGCATAATATAGCAATTAAAATAAGATTAAAATAACTGAAGGCTATAAGCAGCTCTTTCCAATGAAGGCAAAGTAAAGTCCTTTCATTAGAGAGATTGACCATATGGAGCAGGCTACACCACTGAACTGAGTTGGCTGAATTAGTATGGCTGGAATTTCTTTGTGAAGATATGCAGCAGGCTAGTTCAGAATGGCAATGCATCAAAGTTGGCACAAAGTGCAAATTAATTCCAACTTTTCACATGGGTCTTTACATACCAACAAGCAATTCTTAGCTGTGAGAACTGGAATCTGGCAGTATGGAAGTACTTATATTGTTATTGCTTCAGGTCCACTGCTTATTTAAGCTTCATTAACAACAATACCATTAAAACCTACAAGTGCTACTACCCAATATTTCACATTCTGACGAATGTCAACTACTAACTTACTTTCAGTATGCAGGCCTTTCTGTGAGATGCATGTTATTGCACATGAGCACACAGGCACACTCCTAGCTTTGTTCATGTGCTCGATTTGTCACTCATACCAGGTTTATTCAAACTGTAGATGCAAGAACTATGGAAAGGTCTGATAATTGAATATTTAGCACATGCAAATGATCCCATGTGTGCAATTGGCAGTTCATGTCTAATTTACTAATTGAAAGGCATGAGAAAGCTAAAAGAATTTCTGCTCATTTGCTCAATACTTTAATGCCTGCTAACCCCTCTTCTCAGATAATTACAAATCAAGCTTGCCATAAACAAATAACACACCTTATATTCTCCATCTGCATTAAGGTCAGCCAAAGCTAGAAAGAAAATTGACCAGGTAGGTAGAAATATCACCAAAATCATACATTTAGTACCAAGTGTGAACAAGGTACTTCATATGGGCAATTCCATAGTTACAGACGCGTACAATTCAGAATGAAATTATTGATTTTATTTTTTATTGTTTTTGTTTTGTTTTTATATTTTGGTCTCAGCCAATGCCTAGTAATAAGATTATATCTATTTTGTGAAGAAAATGATTTTAAACATTTTCATTTTCTGAGTATTTATCAAAATTTATCTGTTACAGATGTACACAGAAATTAGTCAACAAATGAAACATAAATTTTAACAACAAAATTTTCTGAAACTGAAGAGAACCATAATAACATTTCTTGCTGAAACAATATAAACATATATAAATAAGCAAATTACCTTTCAACTTGACAAAAATACATTGGAGCAATAAATTAGTAAACATTAAAACTAGTTAACTCCTGTTACAGATGTACGTTACAGATGTACACTGTGAATTTTATGTGTGAATGTACATCTGTAACACATTTTCTAGAAATATTGTTAACAATGTAGAAAAAACTTTATGCGACATATCACATCAGATTATTGATAATTACTTGCTCTTGAAAAATTTATGTTTTTGAGAAAAACAATTAATTTACTTCAACATTCAAAACTGATGGTGTTGTACATCCGTAACATATTTACCATATTTTCCAGTGTCTAAGTCTAGCTTTCAGATCCAAAACTTTATGTGAAAAATAGCAAGTAGACTTCTACGATGGGTATCTTTTAAATAAATTAATATTGTATAATTTTCATCATCTTTCATCCTCAAAATTGGTGCCTTGACTTATACACCAGGTCGACTGGTAAACCGGAAAATATGGTTGATGGAACTCAAAAAACTATCAAGTCAAAAAAGATTACGAAGTGTCTGGAATTTTTTCAAAAGTATACCGTTCTCTGAGATCAAAGTTTGGTTGTTTAAGTTTAGCTTTAATCTGATTCTTTTCAACCCAGCACTTATCTTTCGGAATAAACACAAATTTGTTGGATTCTTCACATCGACACATATTTATTACTTCATGGAGATCAGCTTCATTATCGATTTCTGTTACCTGGGCGATGTAATTTTTTCTTGACTTTCGTTCGGATTCATATTCCACGACAACAAAATCACCAGTAGTGATAGAGAAATCTTCACCAGGCTGATATTGTTCTTCATCTTTACATTCTAATGAGGAATCTACAAAATCATCAACTGAATCATCTTCAAAATCATCAGAGCTTTCTGAGTCTGAAACGTCCAGGAATACATGGGCTTGAAACTCTTTTGCAGTAGAAACTTTTGCAACCAATATAGTTGAATGACCTCTGCAAGATACTGTATGAACAGATCGTATTCCAATGATCCTTAAAACTTGGTCCCAATATGGCTGAATTTCCTTTGCTCTCAATTGGACAAAAAATCTGACAAAAAATCTATGATTTCAATATCCAGGTGCCTTGCAGTAAAATCCTCCAGCAACGTGGTGATGAATGTCCAAACTTGATCCTTTGTGTCATTCGCATCATCTGTGACAATGATATGGCTTTCTCATGAGACTTGGGTCCTCCAAAAATAAGCGGTAAAGAGGCCAGCTTGATTGTGCTTCCAATGTGCCGATTGAGGCTCGTCTTGATCTCTAAGCAATGCATTTTCCGAAAAGTCAACACGCAAGACACATGATTTTCCATCAACATTTCTTTTCTTTTTTCTAATATTTACAGCTTTGTAAATATTACAGACGTACGTTACAGACGTACAAAAAAAATGTACGTTTGTTACAGCTTTTTACAGAAAATAAAAATATTTTCTTTAAAACTTTAGATGTTGTATTGTTAACTGAAATAAAATCCAGAAGTTTAGAAACAATCAATAACATCCAGCAATTAAGTAAAGAAATGTATGGGAACGTGAATTGTTGGGTCCTATAGACTGCAATGCTCGTTCAGTGACATCCTTCGTTGATCCAAGTTGTTGCGAGTATCAGATTTAACGTGCTGAGGACACGGAGGCAGAGAGAGGAGACGATGTGTTGACTGTACTCTGACTCTACTCTGACTGACTTTACATTACAGATAACATGAATATATACAAAAACATTGAACAACCGAAGTAAACATGATTTACGTAAAGGAAGTGTTAGGTTGTTGTTAGAGTATTGTTGAATAGGCTCATGGTGTGATGCTTGCGTAGAGAACAACAGAAGAGGAATGATCAGGTGTTTGATGACAGGAGTGACGTATGGTGATGTCCAAGGTGTGCGATGTGAGAATGCGAATGAATGAAAAGAAGAAAATCGGTATTGACTATGGAATGGCCTATGCTACAATGTTTACGTTCACTACAAATGTTTTAAAAAAAATTACAATTTTGTTACAGACGTACAACAGTTTTTAGGCCATCTTCATGGTTCAAATATAAAAAATATAGATAAACATACTTTTTGAATTTATTACTAGTTTACCAATCTGTTCAATTCGTATTACAAGGGCAACATAACATTTCTTGCCAAACAATCAATGCATCAAAAATTTTAATTGTCTTTTTGCTTTTTATTCATGTTGAGATTGCACTTAAAAACAGTTTCAAAAGAACATGAAAAAATAACTGAAAAAATAAGTTAGCAGAAAATCAAATTTAACTGTTTGAATTATTTAATACCTTGGCTCTTTGCTTTTTTATTTTTTCCTTAAATCAAGAACTTTAAAAATTAAGGTTTTTGAAAATTTTGGTTGACACAATTCTGGAATTGCCCATATGCAAAAAGTTAAATTCCTAATTATGTTCTTATTTCTCAATTTTCACATCAGGGCCATACATACAATAAATTTAATCAACAATTTTCCTGTCCATGTCATGATTACAATTTCTAGCCTTCAATTTTTTTGCCTTGGTACACAAATATGTAGAAAGAACTAGATGCAATTTTCTTTCAGCAAAACCTACTAAGTCAGTTAGGCAGTCAGATAAAAACAATTTGCATGCCAAGTCTCAATACTTGAATCAATATGCCCTGCAAATAGATCATGGTATGCTTCTGTGAAGAGTAAAACTAAAAGCAATAGGCAAATAGATGACTGATTCATTCAATAAATACGATGGAAAAATAAGATGGATAGTGGTATACTTTTACCATTTTGAGAGGAGGTACATACAAATGTGAATTTGCAAATACAATGTGGGTCTTCCTTATCAACATGACATATCATGTGGTTATTTTGCACATAAACCTGACTATTGCATCATCAAGATTTTCCCTTGACACTTCATGGAGAAAAGTGATTTTTCTTTTACGCTAACATGGCTGGGTCTTATGAAGGAGAAGGTTTTCAAATTGTACCCTCTAGGATGGCTACAAACCATTCCCAAACTAAAATTTGACTAAATAGTATGGGTCTCAGGAGCACTTCCAGGTCAAGGCTAAAGCAATGAGCTACATCATCTACCCTCAGTGGTGCCAGGCTAGCTTTTATTTTATCAATAATTATCACTGCCACTTTAATGGGTAGCATACTTTAACATTACTAGCAATACTCTTTGTCATTTTACCAAACAGACTAGATTGATGATTAGTGGGTGAATGAGTGGATGCCTGAGCAGATGGGGAGATAGACAGAGAGACAGATAGATTGGTGGATGATGTTCACATAAGTATAGCAAATTCTAAAATTCCTAAGTCAAACATCTATATCTAATGGCTTTATCATGCAAGACAAAGGGAATGAAAGACATTGGGGCCTTGTCCAGTAAAAATGACATCAAAAGCATATCACTACAAAATGGGTGCAAGTCTCAATATGGTTAGAAGTGCTCATACAATACATGAAAACCAAGTGTATCACCCACCTGTGCAAGATGAGAAAGTGTAAATTGATGCCACTGGATTATAATGAGCATCAAGCCAGAGAGAGCTACCATCTGGGATACTGAAAAGGGAAAAGACACATTTGCTTACTTATTAGCTAAATGAAATGTACAAAGAATTTTAATTCCTATCAATATGTTTTATTTATAACTCTGTAAGGAACTATTGTCTCCTAGCATAAATTCTGGTACCAAAGAATATCAAGACAACACTACAAGTCCAACTAGTCTTCAGCACCTAGCACCTATATCACCGATTTGGTTGTTGTAAATGTTATGAATTTAAATTACTTCAGATCAATCAATTGATTGATATCATGATTACTTATATAAATATGCTAAGGGGAAATGGGGTTCAATAATCATAAATGCCTGTTCATATACCACACCTTTGTTATAATTGTGGGCTCCCAAATTTGGGGGCAAAGGATATGTACAGGGTGCATCATACCTTAAGGGAAAAATAAACCCTCAGTCATAAGGAAAAGTTTGCTATTGTTAAAGACCGTAGAGCTTGCTTATACTGAAAAAGTCATAAATACTGCTTTCCAATTTATGATGTCTTGATTTAAGAGTATGGCTTATTTTCAGGGGTGGCATACACATGAGCTTTTATGGTACAATAACTGATAATCAAAATATTGGCATCAGCAACATCATTAACTAAACAAATGCCCAATCATCATTCTTGCAATGATCAATGTTGTATAAAGCACTAATCAACTCATAAACAACACCAACAAAAGTAATGGACAGACATGCATTTCAGCACCAGTCAGGTCATATGACTCAACTTCTACACTAAGTTATTTAACAGTTAGTCCAGCTATAGAAATTAAATGAATAGCAATCCTTCCTGACACCCCATCCACTCACATTTAGTTCAACAAATGACACAGTTTACTATTACTTGCAGCAAAAGCTCATTTTGCATTACTTTAATTGGCCAGTTGGTGAAGCCTGAGCCACAGAGTGCAGCTTTATGATGAGATCTCAAGTTTACACTTGGCAGATGGCAGATGTGCAGTTTGCACTTGGTTTTAGGTGTGCACTGTAAGTTTGCTCTTGTCTTTATGCTTTACAAATTTAAAACAGTTTAGTCACTGTTGTTTTCTTGAAAAGTCTATGTCAAATACTATGCATGTCAGAGCAATTTCTACTTCATTATTGCCATTATGATAGCTGTAAAATATTTAAAATAACCAATTAAACAACAACTTATCACCTTTCAACACCACACCATGCCTATTTTGGGGTGTGTAATACCATTTGAAACAATAAATCTCGAGTATACATTTATCAAACACTGCAGTCTGGAGTGGGGCAACATCCACCTCTATTTTACTATTTGAAAATAACAAATTGCATAGATGTGTGTCATTTAGTTGGTATCCACGTATCATATCTCAGTGGAGGGTGAAATGTCACAGTGATATTAGCTTTCACACAAGATATGTCAGCTATTTGAATAGCCATGATCTTCTATTCAAATACAAGGGATAAGTTTATCTATGAACCCAGTCTGATATTTTAATGTTAATCACATGTTTTTTCTTCACTTTTGCAAATAAAGGCAACAATGATGGGCTCATTAGAGCTTGTCCGCTTTGTATTCCTTTCAAGAAGGCCAATCAGGACTGAATGGAAGTAGTCATAGCTAAGTAGCTATCAGTACACCCTTTCACCACAGTATATGACCAATTGCAGGTCAAAACATGGCTTTTACTAGTACTGGATTCATTTTGAGGTGGCAATGATTCCTTTACAGTAATATCACTTGATCTTGTAAAGCGTTGATAGCTTACGTATATAAATCATTATGTGACTAGGCACTACTGCAGATACGTACGTACCTCTCCTAGAAATAGAAGATCAGACCCTATACCACAAATCTATACCATTCGAAAACTCTCGGTGAGTAGACCAAGACTATGCCCTCAACGTTTCGAGAAGGCAGCCCAAGAAGTAACTTACCATGTTTTTCTGCTAAGTGGAAAGCGGGCAAAAACTAGAACTGAAATAATCTTAGACTGTTAGAATTCAATTTTGCTGCATACACTTACATACAAACAAATCGAAGTAGACATCCGCCGCTGTCCTAAAAATTAATACATTCGCACAGTAATGGACATAATACACACCTGCTATTCATCTCTTTCTCATTATCTTTCTTCTTCCGAGGACTCAATTCTTCCTCAGCTGTCGGCGTCATTATTTAGGACCTCAAGGTGAACAACTTTCAGCAAAATACAAAAACAGAATTGCTGAGGAAACGAGAGATAAACAATACGACAGCTTTATGTATGAATGCACCAATGTGAAACTGAGGCAAGAACAGGGTATCCAAATATGGGGCCGCACTTGCTAGTGGGCCAATAGGCTCATTCTTGAAATAAGTCACGGTTTTCTCTTGAACTTTTTAATTTCATCTTTTATAATTTTTATATATGAAATATCATCATCGTCGTCGTCATCAGAATAATTTATAAATGCCTAGTAGTTATTACGTAAACCTACTTATAACAAGTAAAGCCACACAGTTGCCTAAATAAGAAAGAAAGTGAAGTTAAAGCTAAAGAGATCATAATTTCCAATAATATTCAGATGAACAGTAGATTTTAAAATCAATAAAACACTGCAAGTATAACAACATTGACCATACAAAACACTTCAAAGAATCCTTATTCTAACCTTCATACTCATATTCAAATTCTTGAAGATCTGCGCCATACTACGACATGCCTTCTTTGCGATACCAATTCTTTGTACAATTTCTTTCCCGCTGTTTCCTTCGCCATGAATAGTACTTCCCAGATAAACAATCCTGTTAACTTGTTTTACTTCTGTATCTCCAACTTATACTGTCACTGTCATATTCCCTTTACTTTTAGTTACTTTCATTGTATTTGTCTTGTCCATATTTATTTTCAACCCTTTACTTTCGCATTCATCATTCAGCTAGCTCAGTAATGCTCATAGTTTCTTCTCTGAGTCTGCTATCAATACTGTATCGTCTGCAAATCTGATATTGTTCATGTTCTGTCCACTACCTGAATTACCTTCTAACCCCACTTACTCACCCATGATTACTTGGCTATTCAGTGAGAAAAAATCTGGTGATAGAACACATCGCTATCTTACTCCTCTTTTTATTTCAATCCAGTCTGCTTTTTCATCACCTACTCTTACGGCTGCTTTCTGATTCCAATATAAGGTGCTTATCATTCTAGTGTCTTTCTCATCAACTCCTATGTCATTCAGGATCTTAATCATTTCTTCATGTTTCACAGTGTCAAGTGCTTTCTCAAAGTCCTCAAAACACATAAAAACATTGCTTTGCATTTCAATTGATCCCTCTATTATTATTCTTAAAGCAGATAATGCATTGGTTGCGCCTTTCCCTTTCCTAAATCCAAACTGTTCCTCCGAAACTCTTTCGTTGATTTTTCCTCTTAATTTAGCCATAAGAACTCTCAACAATCTGATTTATAATGCTAACAGTTCTGTGTTTACAGCCTTCTAGAACACCTAATTTCGTTGGAATCGCAACAGAGCGCAATAAAGACTGATTCTCTCATTGCTTCTGGAACATATCCACTGTTGTAAATCCTATTTACCAAATCAGTTATTTTCCTTATTCCAAATTCTCCTGTAGCTTCTATCATCTCAAACAGAATTCCATCTTCCCTGCTTCTTTTCCTTTCTTCATAGCATTTGCAGCTGCTCAACTTCATCATACAATATTAGGGTCCTGACAAATTATCTTCAAATTTGGGCATTTCTCCTCTTCTTTCATTGTATAGCATGCCTACGTACTCCTCCCATCTATTCATTATATCTTCTCCTTGAACCAAAATGTTACCATCCTTATCTTTAATTACGTTAATCCTAGATCTTCTCTTTATACTTTATAGCTCCTTGATCTTATCATATAATCTTGGCGAATGAGCTGTGTCTAGATCTTCAATTTCATCACATTTTTGGATAATCCATTTTGCACTTTCTGTCTCTACGGCTCTTTTGATTTTATTATCTAACTCGTTATATTTCTCAGAGTTTAATATACATTATTTTGTCTCTCATCCATCAAATTGAGTAATTCGCTATTGATTACAGGTCCCCAAACACCCCAAGAGGGGCACCATAGTACATTCTGTAAGAGAATTGTAGAATAAGATAGGAGTATCCGGGTGCAAAATAAAGTTTTAATGAATTATAGGCTAACATATGTTTATGACGATGATGAATGAATTATAACTATGTGTGGACCAAGTTGTGTAATGTTTGATTTCGTTTGAAAGCCGTTATTGGTTTCTCCTGGTGAATTGTGAGTGGTGTGATCTCTTCCATAATTGTATTCCAATGTTAATTTAGTATAGGGCCACTTAATTTTGTGTTCATATTGAAAGATATGACAAAAATACAATTCGCCAGTTTTCTGCCTCTTTTTAGTTAATAGATCAGTCTGTGACTGGGTGAATGTTTTGGAGAATATTGATTGTATGAGTGTTGGACAGTAACCCCTAGTGACTAAGGTGTTAAAAAGATTGTTGAGACGAGAATCTGCGTCTTTGTCCTGAGTAATGATTCGTCAATAACTGAGAACCCTGACTATAACAAATACCCTTTCTGCTATTAGTTGGGTGAAATGATTGTGGATAAAGTAAGGAGCAAATGTCGGTTGGTTCTTTGTAAAAAATTGTGTGCATTGAACCAAAGGTGTTGAAATATGTGGTGGTATCAAGAAATGGTAGTTCTTTTACAAAGAATTCCATCTCGAATCGCATTGAATGGTAAGTCTTGTCTTGTGAGGGTGAAATCCATGCAGGTCGTCTATGCCATGTACCCAACTAACATAAATATCATCGATATACTGTTTCCAAAGAAAGACAGCGCTGTCTATAAATTGTTGTCCTTTGAAGTGTGCTATAAAAGTGGAGATGTCTAAGATCAAACCCTGAATAGAGTTGTTGGCTAATTTCGTATAGAACTTAGATTCAGATAATTGGCGAAATGGCTTGATTAGTATAAGCACCATGATCTAGTATAATAATTTTGGTTCCGTTGTCTGCCGGTTTTATAACGACACTAGGGTAAGCAGCTGTTTCAAAATTAATCCATGTTTGAATCTGTTACTAAGCTAAATAAATTTGATTCATGATTGTAGGTTTTTGAATAGGGGAAACTGAGAGGCCTTTGGACAAGGTGGACAAGGCCTGTTGTTGTGAAGTAGCAAGAGTAATTCTGCTTAGATTATGTATATAATTTGGGGATCACTACACTCGTCTCTTGAAAGAGTTTTTGCCTCCTTTGTTGGTTTTATACTTGCTGCCTATTCCGGTTGATTTTCGTAAAAATTGGAGTTTGCTCTGGGTCTCTCGAAAAGTTTGATCAACCGAGTGAGAACAGACGAAAGACTAGTCGTATTACTTTGACCCATTTGAAAGAAGACACTTGAATGATTAATTACACTGTAAAATAAGACGAATTATCAAGCCTAAAGTGGTTGTTTCATTTCGTATCTAAGGTTGAATGCTACTGTGATACGCCGTTTTGAAGCAGTGCTTGGACACGCAGTGATTTGAGTACGGGGTTGGAGTAGGACTAAATCATGTGGAGTTCCATTGGTTTGAACATAAATGGTGGAACCCCATATATGGATAGGAAATTGAACGTTATCTATCTATCTTTCATAATTGGTGCAAGCAGTGTAAACGTACTGTGATACGCCGTTTTGAAGCAGTGCTTGGACACGCAGTGATTTGAGTACGGGGTTGGAGTAGGACTAAATCATGTGGAGTTCCATTGGTTTGAATATAAATGGTGGTACCCCATATATGAATAGGAAATTGAACGTTATCTATCTATCTTTCATAATTGGTGCAAGCAGTGTAGCAGTGAAATTTACAAAACAAGGAATCACTTAAATCCTTCGTTTATGATGGATATTTTTGAAGAAAAGTCAATGCCGTATCAGCTAAGAAGCTCTAGCAATTTAAACCTACCAAAAGTGAGAACCACATGCTATGGTACAGATGCCATAAGGTTCATGGGTCAAAGAGTATGGGCAAAATTACCCGTAGAAGTGAAAACTTCAGACTCTTTGACTATTTTTAAGAAACATCTTAAGACAACAAAATGCAAACATTGCAACTGTAGGATTTGCAAACCTTTTATATATGGTCTAGGTTATTTGTAAAATAATTTTATTATGTATTTCTTTTGTATACCTTTTTGTAAATAGTTGGCCTTAATTAGCTTTTATTTTTAGCTATTTCGAAAAGCCAACTTTAAATTAAAGTTTTAATAATAATAATAATAATAATAATAATAATAATAATAATAATAATAATAATAATAATAATAATAATAATAATAATAATAATAATAATAATAAACGTACTGCATCTGAGGGAAATATACAGCGGATTAGTCTATCTTATTGTAGAAATAAATTTGCCCTCGTATATTGGGGAAAAACTTATATTTAGTATAGGAATCAATCAGTCAGAGTCCAGAAAAAGTCACGGCTCCACGGCTCTGAACCGGAGGAAAATTCTGCTCTTTATGATGTATTTGAGGAAGGTTTTGAAATTTGTATCAACAATCCAGGTTCGGCAAAGTTTTTATATAACGCGACATCGACTGTGAAGCAGATAGCCCATTTACAGTAAAAGCTTCCGAGACATACCCAATGCAGAGTTCATAAACTTTGGCTAGTTTTGATACATAAAAGAGGAAGGTTTATGATGAAGATTTGATAGCCGGAGGAAGGTTGGGCATTTTTCTGGACTCTGGAATCAATGTCGTAACATCGTACTATTAAAGCAACTCTATCTATATGTATATAAGAATATATGAGAGTCTAGGAGCAAGGACGCTCATCTCTCCGTCTAAGCTGTCGCTTCTGTTTAGCGAAACCAATAGTATATGGTTCTAATGACTCTTGTATAGAAAGCTTCAATAATCTACTAATTAACTCAGGATCCGTACATAAACGAATGATAGTGTCGCGTTGAGCCTCAATATTTGTAAAATTCTGTTAATTTGTGCCTACGAATATTGTAAAATTATTTTTAAATCCTAGTGATTTTGAGCATATAGACTATGTTTTTATAGTAAGAAGTGTGTAAATGACATTCCTCAGCATTGCATTATTCTCAAACTATTCCTGAATTTTAATGGTTTTGAGCCTTGCTATTCTTATAGGCTATGTTCTTATAAGAAAGTGTGTACATAGCTGTTCACTTGCAATATAGATCATTGAGGATAAAATACTCAGTAACACAGTATAAAGAGGTACGGTATCAGCAAGAATTAAACATAGTCAAATTCAGCTAAAAGCTAAGTTTTTTTATTGTGTATATAATATTTCTGTACATCATCTCTGTTGATGACGTAATCAACTCTGGAATTAACAAGCTTACAGCCAACTTCAGGATACCTCATGCCACACTGGGGATAAAATTCAAATAATCTAATAACATCATCAATTATCAAAGTCCACTTTTCTTTGTCAATCCCACGTAATAAAAGTGCATGTTGAATGCACATCTTCACATGGTTTACATCCAGTGGCAAAAAGATGATAGGGAGGATTACATGTCTGCTGTCACCATTCTCAAAATTCAAACTTATTCCTTTGGTCATTGATATGTAGTCTATAACATTCTTTGATTGGATACTGAGTCTGTCATCATTGAACTTGCATTGACTGAATATATATTGTTTTATCTCCTTTGCAAATGCACAGGACTCAATAATAATCAAAATCTTATTAAAATTTGAGCAGTGTTTCAAGCCAATAATAAAATCACCTGACTTTAATTCACCTTGGAAATCATCACCAGCTCCATCTATGACTATTGCCAGGTTCTGGTAGTTTCTCCAATGCCTACAGTTATTAGTGATATCCAAGTGATGCAGATCATAGCTAGCTCTGGAAATTGCAAAACCTTTTGCTTTCAAAACATATTGTAACATTCTACTAGTAAAACTTTTCCCACTACCAACTGGTCCAATCATAAGTAGAGTCACAACCTTTGTATCCTTATTAACTAATGCATGGCGCAAACTGCTCTTAATCACTTCAGTTGCAATGTGCTGGCCGTACAAGGTTGACTGAATCTGAACAATGAATTCATCTGCCAGCTTTTCCATGGACACTCCTTGGCCTACTGTCCTGGTGTTAATCGAAGGTGAAGGAAATGCTAGCCACAATACAAGTATGAAAAGCCCCAAATATACAAATCTTTTCATATTGCTTGTAGCTTTTTCTGAGGTTGGAGAAGGGCCTCTATTAGAGAAGAAACCTTTAGTTGATTCACTATTTCCTTGCAGCTCACTCAATGTGCTTTGATGTATCTTTGGAGCTTGCCCTATTGATGATATGGAGCTGGTGTTCCTCATAAATGGTGATGTAGATTTAGGTCCATATATTTGGCTTTTTTCAAACAAATTTTTATGTGTAAAATCTGAAGACAGCAGCTCCTTGTTTGTTTCTGCACCAAGTCTAGCATCACCAAACGCAATGGTTTTCTTGTTACTATGATCGCGCTCCTGTTCCTTGTATTCCCAGTTGCTTTTGGCCATATCCCATATAGGCGTGGAAGTCAATCCAGAGCTACATATCTGGTGCTTGTCTGTCAATGCATTGTATGCACTATCTAAACACAGAAGTCTCTTGGTTGTTTTTGCAAGGAGTCTAATTTCATCATGCGCTTTTGTTGTTTTCTGACGAGACCAGAGTTGTTCTTCCTGGTATTCCCAATGACTAGTTGCAACTGTGTGTCGTGTATCTCTATCTGGGCCCTTTGCTGCAATGAGAGGTTGACTTTGGCAAATGGATGGTATCAGTTGCCTAGTGGTAGAGTACTGTATGGTTTGACTTTCATAGGGTCCACTGCGATAATCAACACGTCTAGCTGTCTCCCTATAGCGTAACATACAGGAAGGCATATCCCGTTGAATTTGATCATATTTTCGTTTGTCATCGAACCAAAATTTTGGATCAGTCATATTTCACTAATACGTAGCTCGCTCATTTGAATAACCAACTAAATTCATTTTCGTATTTCACGGAAATGCCCCGTTATGATAGCTTCGTAATCAAAACGAGAATAGGTGCAAACTTAGTGAACATGGCGGAAAACGGGTTAGATATGTTTTCGCAGTTGCTTGATGGAAAGGGGCTAGCTTTGACGCCGAAAAGCGCATATACGGTACTAGAGGGCTTTCAGGTAGATATGACTGCTTGTTTTCATTGAATGCTACCTTTCATTGATACTGCCATTGTTTGATTATACAGACACGCTCCCACCGGTTTCAAGTTGTTTCCTCGAAAACTTTAATGTCCTGGGGACAAGATTCACATTCAGATTCGCGGACAACATTCAGATTCGATGGTAGTCGTCTTGTAACTGTCCAAAACATGTCGTAGATAGGATACCGAAGCATTTAACTCAAATAACATCCGACTAGGCATGTTAAGCTACGTTTTGAATATTTTTCCATAATTTTTAACCCATAGGGTTCCTCAAACGAAGTGCCGTTAAGTTCAAACCCGTTATATTCTCGCACCGATGAGTTTGAATCAATGTAACTTTTCGATCACTTATTGCAAATAAATCAGAATTTCAATGAAATAACATTCGACTAGGCATGGTAAGTTACATTTTGAATATTTTTCCATAATTTTTAACCCATAGGGTTCCTCAAACGAAGTGCCGTTACGTTCAATCCGTTATATTCTCACACCGATGAGCTTGAATCAATGTAACTTTTCGATCACTTAATACAAATAAATCAGAATTTCAATGAAATAACATCCGACTAGGCATGGTAGGCTACATTTTGAATATATTTTTATAATTTTCAACCCAGGGGTCTCCTCAAACGAAGTGCCGTTACGATCAATTACGTCATATTCTCATGCTGATGACCTTTCAGCAATGTGAAATTTCGATCGCTTACTACTAATAAAACAAAATTTAAATGAAATAACATCCGACTAGGCATGTTAAGCTACATTTTGAATATTTTTTCTTAATTTTTAACCCAGGGGGTTCTTCAAACGAAGTGCCGTTACGCTCAATTACGTCATATTCTCACACCGATGAGTTTGAATGGACCAGCGAGAGGAAGCACACATAGTACACGCATTCTTTTTATAAGAAACAGGTTATAAGAAACGGTAGGCAAAAATTTAAGAAACTGCCTACCAGCATCGGACCTTAGTTTCTTATAAAAAATACGTGTACTGAAATGAAGTAGTGACGTGGAACACTCCTGGTATTATTAACTATTCCTTGAACTTCATAGATTTGATGATTTCCTTGGCATGAGACAGCGAATTGTTGGCGTGATATTTCGAGTTACCTTATTACCTGATTGTTACTGAATTGTGTTACATTGGTGTAAAAGGCATAATTGAATCTCTTGCGTGAGCTTTACATCCAGACTGTAAGGTATTTTCTTGCGCGGGAATAGTGCACTTTGTCTTGCTTGTAAAACATCACTTTGCCCAAAGTTTCTGCGGAAATTGGAAGCTTCTGCTTTGAACATGTATCATCAAGGCTAACTTTACGTAGAATTCGAGAACAATGTTTACATGTACGGAATTTTACCGTGTAATTCTTGCTGAAAATCCCAGGAACTATAGTATAGTTTTCCACGAAGGACACCTACCTTGAGATTATTGCATGGGAGAACCAGGAATAAAAAACGAACGAATTCATTCCAGATATTACAAAATTGAGACTGCATAGTTCGTATGGGACCACCCAGACAGGCCATGAAATTCTAATTTACTTGCTCTAGGAATCTCTTGGAGAAGGAAAGAAGGTGCACAGAGGTTCATTTATAAATATATAATGATATGATAGTAATAATGATACCACACTGCAGTACTTGAAAACTGCACACCCAAGATTTTTGTTTCAAATGCTGCTGCTCACCTAGAAATGTGCGTGGTTGTGTGTTGAATGGTGATAGGGTGTGGTTTAATTGGTTAATTTGAATATTTTCCAGCTATCATATAAATAATAATGAAGTAAAAATTGCTCTGAGGTGCAGATGCATGCTGTTCGATATAGAATCTTTTAAGGTGAGAAGCAACAGAAAATAAAGAAACTGGTTTTACTTTCTAAGCCAAAAATCAAATGTGCACTTCAAGTGCACACCTGAGATCAAGTGCAAACTTGCACACATGACCTTTTGCTTATGAACAATCAATATCCTGTCAAGGAATGCCACATTCTGCAGTCAGGTCTGCTCAATATTATGAATATGTCTAATATGATGAGGAACACTCACAGTAAAATCAACTTTAAGCTACCAGTGTAGAGAAATAAGTGGGGAAGCAAAGATCTTCCCTCTGCTTTAAATTATGGCTTAAGTACATACTATTGCCCCCTGCCCCTTGGTGCTTATTGCTGTTGCTAAATTTTAGTAAGCTTTGGTTATTACCTTAAGCTCTTCTGTCTATTTTGAATACCTTATTGGCCCTTTTAATGCCGGCCCGTAATGGTGTTAATTTTCCTTACGCGGTGTTAAAAGGGCCTGTGTTAAAAGGGCTTGTGTTAAAAGGGCTGGCATAAAAAGTGCTGAAAATTCATGATGTTCCTCCAAGCAGCGGCATTATTTTTCAACTATTATTCTTGGGACCATTCACTTATTACATCATCAGAGAAGAGGGATGGGGAAGGGGGTGGAGATGGTGATATCTGCAAGTATACTCGAATCAGGAATACATTCAATCAGTTCAGAAATAAGAAAGATACCGGTATTCACTTTCAAAGAAGCGTAAGAAGAATTAGAAGAAACCCAAAAAGTGAAAGAAATCATTGTTGACTCTGGCGATGAAACCGATAAATAAAAATTATGTAGCAAACGAAGATAAGCGGACTTGTACTGATAAGCGGACTTGTACTGAACTTCTTTAGATTGATGATTAAAAGTGTTAGCACAGATGTGAAAAGTGCGTAAATAATTTCCTTATCAATTTTTAATATTCTATATTTTTTAATGGCGTTAACTGTGGCCCAAAGTGGTAGTAGACCAAATTCCTTCCCTGGCATTATAAGGGCCGGTGTAAAAAGGGCCGGCCTTAAATTAGGGCAGGCGTTAAAAGGGCCAACAAGGTAAATAGTTTGGTTTATGTTCATGACCATCAAGAAAATGCCTGTTGCAAGTTATCCATCAAATCAACTTTATAGCACTTATGGTTGCAAGAGAAATAGTTATGTTTCTCTTAATTTACTTGTTTGTTTATAGAAAACCCCTTTGCACACTCTCAGATTTAATAATTCAAGGAGTTATTTGAAGTTTTTATGATTCTAGTAGCACTTTAAGCAAAATAAAAAATGCAACTTCAAAAAGCTACTGATATACATCACATAAAAGCCCACTATATTCAATCATTATTAGATGGCCTTTACAGTGAAAATATCTCTTATAGACGATTGACAATCTTTGTGTTTACTTTACCTACAATGGGAAGCTATTGTGTCCAGATCAACTCAAATCCCAAGATGAGGACAGTGAGCTCATTCTTAGAAGCCACTTCCGTGTGCTTGGTGGGAAGGGTGGTTTTGGATCAATGCTGCGTGCCATTGGTGCTCAAATTGAAAAGACAACAAATAGAGAAGCATGCAGGGATCTAAGTGGCAGGAGAATGAGAGATGTCAACAATGAGAAGGCGTAAGAATTACCAATCAGTATTGGCACCTAATGTTCCCTATGTACAATTCATATTCCTCAATATTTTCATTGCACCACGGTAATGAGATGTAACTGGTATTCATATATTGTAATTCATTTGCAGTGTTTGTCAATACAGTCCCCAGTTGCTTATGACTTATGAAACCTGCAATATCATTGACTAATCATAACCATCCTGGATGGTGGGGATGGTTCCCAATTAACAAAGAGCAGGTATTATTTGTTGAGTGGGAAGTGAAACATTCATTGACTATTGCAGTATATCTGCAATAGATCAGAAATCCCAGTTCGTCCAGCCCAGAGACACTAGGGATTACATGGATTCAGGTATAGATATCCAGGGTAATAGCAGCCAGGGCATGGGCCTGCCAGAGAGAATAATGTTTGACCCCTGCCCCCTGCCCCCACCAACACCTGGTGATTACCCCTCCCATTACATTTTGAGATGCTGTAGTACATTCATTATACTTGTAATTTTTGAAGGAGGGGAAGGTGCAACACTCTGCATTGCTTATGATTATAATGAATTTACTGATTTTGATGTGTGTGATTAATTGAGTTCTAAAGTGTTGTGTTGTAAATCATAGGTGGTGTCTCTGTAATGCCCTATTTAAAGTGCTGGTGTCTCTCAGCTAATTAATATGTTTAATTATGATTATTAATGAAAGATGCTTTAGCTTTGGAATCAGTTAGTGTGAGTTAGAAAGCAAAGAATGCTCGCGTTGTTGTATTCTCTTGGCCTTACTCCTGCAGCAAATGTTACGGAGTGATTGCTGACAGCCCCCATTAGTGCAGTTTTCATAAGTCATAAGTAATCAAGGACAACCCATGAATATTGCAGATGATTTCTAATATATTAGAACCTATCTTCCTGTGCTTCTTCTTCCTTGTTTTTGGACTATTCTATATGTACTGTACATTCATACATGCAAGTTCCATGAAAAGCCCTCATAGTTAACTCTGTGGTTTGTAAGTCAAGTCATAATTAGGCAATTTCGCTGTTTTTGGAAGTTTGTCAGAGAATTACCTTCCAATGAGATGCATCACATCAGTAAAAGCCTCATTGTCTTGTGATAGTAGCACACAAGCCAGGAGGAGCTGCACATATAGTAGAGAGAGTTCCACTTCTAAATAGAGAAAAGAAGACTGACATTCTTGTTAAGTCTATCAAAAGTGAAGTCACACATATGCAGTTATACACACGCGCGCGTGCGTGCACACACACACACACACACACACACACACACACACACACACACACACACACACACACACACACACACACACACACACACACACACACACACACACACACACACATACACAAACATACGCAAACACAATGTATTTGTATTTGTTTGTATTTTACATATATTTGTATATATATTATTGTTATTAGAATAAATGATTGGTTGGAAAAGCAAAATGCAGAAGAAGAAGATAGAGCAAAAAGGAAAAAAGAGAAACTTGAAAGGATATTAAATCCACCAAGACATATTGTAAATGATTCTACATATGTTTCTGAGATAAAAGAAAATGCAGAGAAGGTTGATGTTGCCTTAAAACAAGGTATTATAATGTCATATTATAAGAATTTATAGTTGACAGGTTTTTACAAAATGGGGCTCCTGGTTCCCCTTTATTTTGGCACATTATGGAGGAAGTAACCTTGTGCCAAACAGCACCTGAGCATACTGATATAGAATGAAATCTTAGAAATTTGTGCTTATAGGATGTCATGGTACTGGGCAGTTTGCACAAGAAAGCTTGTAGTTGGTTGGCCATTTCATGTATCTACTTTGAGTTGGTAGTTTCTATGACATTCTGTCCTTTTTGTTGCAGGCCTTCAGAAAATATCATCCTCAGATGAAAAGTCATCAGCTACTTCCCGTATAAAGCGACATCTTGCAGAAGATCCAAAACAGCATTCAAAGAAGCATAAAATGTGGTATGTGTCTACCTGATTTGTATTTTACTCAGTGACACAGTGGCTGGAGGGGCAGAGCACTACAGCCCTCTGGCATAAACTCTGTTGGAAATTTGAAATATTTTATTCATTTTGGAATTTTTTTACCATACTTACCATTTTTGAAGACTGGTTAGGGTAGAGATTAAAAATGCTAATGAAGGGAAATCAACTGGATCAGTAGCCCAGGCCTTTCCCGGAGACGCGGGCTATAGCCCGCGCAAATCCCGCGCAAATCCCGCGCAAGATGAATTTGCGAGGGCTTTTTTCCGCCCGTGCAGTTTTTCAAAGCAACGTTCTCATTTAATCGCGCAGCTTAGCGTCCCAGTGTTTGAACTACTTACCATTAAATATCAGGGTGTTAGTAAATAACGTCTATGTGTTTATAAAATGGCGTTATAAATAGGACAGTTCCGTTTCCTTAAATAGCACATGTTAACAACTTTTGTATTACCCTCTTAAAACTTTCGATGGAATAGGAAATGTTTTCGCACGAAAGGAACAGCCTATAGCATGATTACCGTCATATGAATAATTAAAGTGGTAGACGTTAAACCATGCTGTCAAGTACGAAACAATTTCTTTTCAAGTCACGACATATAAACTAGGCGGGCATTCCCAGATACGCCACATTTGACTTGCGAAGGATGGCGAAGGCAGAAACAGTGAACCTCAGTACTTTTCTTTCTTGGGGAAAAGAGAATGTTATTGGATTCAAAACTGACGAAAAAAGCGGGACGACTGTTGTGAATTATGTTTGGTGTAAAGTTTGTACGAAAAACTACGATTCTATCATCAGAAGTCCATTCTATAAAGGGGAAATAAAAACAGCAGTGAAAACTTTTGTTGATGGGACAAACAATGTTACCAAATACAAAATTGAGCGACATCTGAAGAGCAAATCTCATGAAATTGCACTGTCAGTTGAGCAGGATCGGCCGATTAATGAAAGAATTATTATTGAACAGCCAGATGTGACAAGAAAGATTCAACCAACTATCATGTCCTACATTAATGCATCGGCAAAGGATTCATACAGAAAGCTGTTGAGAACTGCATATGAGCTTGCTTTGACACCAAGCATGCCGCTAAAGCATTTTGAAGTGTTGCTAAAATGCCAAAAACAAAACGGAATTAAACTTATACAAGGGAAACAAGATGGGCGAGCAGCAAAGGAATTCATTCATTGCATCTCGGCGGCCATACAAGAGAAAGTGGCTGTCGTTCTTGCTGGCAGTGATTTCATGTCAGTTCTCTCTGACGGTTCACAAGCACGCAAAACAGGAAGGGAAAAAGATTTAATTCTAACACGTGTTGAAAGAGGAGGTCTACCGTGCTATTTCGTAACATCCCTGGCTGAGATGGCTCTCTTTGGAGGTACAGATGCACAATCAATTAAAAAAGCCATAGACCACAGTTTCTTGACAAAGATGGACCTTGGCGTTTCAAAATATGGTACACGTTTGGTCAGTGCAACAGCAGACGGGGCAAGTGCGAATATGGGAAAATATCGAGGCGCCCTCACTCAGCTCAAACTTGAACGACCTTGGCTCATAACCATTCACTGTGTGAATCATAGAATCGAGCTTGCTGTAAAGGCTACCATGAACAACCCATGCATCAAAGACATTGAAGATTTCTACACAAGCAACTATAATTTGTTCAAAAAGTCAGGCGCCATAAAAGCAGAAGTTTCAGCTGCAGCTGAAGCCATTGGCATTACTTATTATGCTTTGCCTAAAATCACTGGAACACGCTTTGTTTCCCATAGATATCGTGGGTTCTCTCGATTATTGCATATGCTTCCAGCTTTGAAGATAGCATATGAGAACTATGTGACGGAGCAGAAATGTGGGAGCACAAAGGACAAACTAATAGGCTTGCTGAAGAAGATGAAAGATGCAGAAATCATTTGCGGAATCGCGACAGCTTTGGATATTTTCGAAGTAATGCGACCATTGTCTCTTGTTTTTGAAGGTGAAGGTCTTATGGCTTGTAATATCAAGCCTACAGTTGACATTGCCATTGGCCAGCTCCAAGATATTTTTGAATGCCACGGAGAAGTACTGCTTGATAGCCATCTGAGATCTCTTACATTTGAATACAACGACACGGGGGAGATTGTGTTGGTTCGAGAATATTGCAGAGCAGGATATGAGCAAAGGAGTCCACAAAACAGGGAATACATCAAAGTAAGGATGGATGATATTAGCAATTTCTGCCCAGACACTGTTCAAACGTCATTGAACAAAATTTCATCAATAGCTGCTGATTTATCTGATATCTTGAGCAAGCGATTCGAAGACTTCGAATCACCCCTTTTCATGGCAATGCAATGGCTTGACCCAAAATATTGGACTGATTCAAAAGATTATGGTGTTGAACAAATAGAAAAGATCTATCAACATTTCAAGAAGCCTTTGGACGATGCTGGCTTTGACTTCATCAAAGTTGGAAAGGAGTGGCGTTTGCTGAAGGCATTCGTAAAGCCTTTTTTCATAAAGGCTGCTGTGAAAAACCCTTTATCTCCAGAGAAGATATGGCAAAATATTGTCACACATCGTAAGGATGAATGCCCTAATGTCTCCCTTCTAGTTTCTTTGCTAACTTGTCTTTCTGGCTCCAACTCCAAAGTGGAGCGTGCCTTCTCTGTGTTAACATTGCTGCTAAGTGACAGAAGGCATTTTCTCCACCATGAAACCATGGAGGACTTGATGCTTATCAAATGCAATAATAAAAACTGGGGATGCCAAGAAAGAGAAGATATTATTGAAAGAGCTCTTGAAATATACATGTCAAAAAGGAGAATAGGTTTGACAGAAGGACAGCCTGACATGAAGAGAGGAAGAGTCAAAGCACTATTTGAAGAAGTTTCTGAATCAGAGCTCAGTGGCTCAGTCAGTAGTATAGATGAAGATGACAATCATGAAATGGACATAGAATGACGTTGTATTACAAATACTTTAACAATATTTCCATGAATTTGGTACAAATCAAATTTATTCTCAGTTAGCTTTTGAATGACATTGTATTGCTACTGAACTTATTCAGTAACAATGAGTCTAATTGGGTTCAGCTCGGTAAATCTGTGTTCCTTGTTCCTAATAAAACCTTGCTATATACAAAAAGTGATGTTCCTATTTTGTCTCATTTTAAGGAGTTGTAATGCAAACTTTTAAGGTAGTAGTACACACAAAAATGCCTTCTTAAGGTGAATAGTGTTTAAAGAGTTGGCAAGGTAATGTATTTTTGGCTTTGCAAATACTCAAATGTAAAAACTAATCAACAGTTCTGCAAGGGCTAAATAGCCCACGCAGCCAAATGGGCAAGGGCTTTTTATAGCCCACCTAGTATTTTTTCCCGGAGAGGCCTGGTAGCCATATTCTTTAATACCAAATACTCCTTGCCATTTATAACTTTCTCATATTGTTATGCCCTGTAGATTCAAACTCTAATTCTCTAATCTGATCAATTGCTACCATATGAGTATATCAATGCTCAATGTCATGTGGTCAGCTGATATACTTGTCAACACTATAGGAATTGCAAAATTGCCTGAAAAATTTTCCTTTAGCACCCTAAGTACTTAGCCCCACCACACCCCTGACCTTACTTGGTACTTGATGCATTTATCATGAAATAGATGGATTGGTTCTATGTCAGGGGTAGAAATATCTCAATTTGAATTATACTATGTCTTCAAAGTTTATCAATGTACAAAGGGTGACAAATCAAGCTATTCATCAAAGACTTGTTCTATACATTCTCTTGTTGGTTGATTGTAGTACATTTTACTCTCTTTGCCAAACACACTTTACTCTACTTTTATTTTTGTCTCAAATATTTTGCTGTATTGGTTTTCATGTTTCTTTTGATCTGATATGTCCATCTATTCTATGCCCTACCTAATACAAGTCCTTACTCGATATATGACTTCATAGCAATGTTTATTTTGACCATTCTTTGTTGGTGAGCATGTTGGTAATCAGAGTGTAAACTGGGTTACTGGAGTCTGGTTTGTTAACTGTAATGGCACTATACCTACAATAGTTGCCAATTGTTGCAGGCACTTTGAACTTTCTTATTCTGCTCTTACCTATCGCCCCATCTTTCCCCAGAGCATTCTTGATATTTTGGGGGAATTACATGCAATAATGGAAATGCTTCTCT
Source organism: Mastigias papua (assembly GCA_964019165.1). NCBI lineage: Eukaryota > Metazoa > Cnidaria > Scyphozoa > Rhizostomeae > Mastigiidae > Mastigias > Mastigias papua. The sequence goes on from OZ025269.1 coordinate 3,792,288, forward strand.
TGCATAACAACTTTAAGTGTCTCATAGATGCAAAAATGTGTTTCTAGGGGAAGTTGGGATGTCTGCAAGGCCCCAATGATGAAAAATTTGAGCGAAATAAGGTGTTCATTGTTTTTTGTGAGTCTTCCAAGGATGGTTAGCAATTATTGTGTGATAAAGAAAACCTGTTGCATGTTAAGGAAGATCACCTCTTACTAGCATAGCAATTTGAACTATACTCTTCCTCTTTCCAAGGCTTGAATTTGATTCTGATGAGAGCTTAGATGAAGATGATAACAAGGAAGAAGATTCTCTTGGCAATGTAGCCAGCCCTGTAGATCAGACAGAAACAGAAAGCAAATGCTGTGAAGTTACCAGCAGGGAGTATCCAAATGCATTAGGGCATGAAGCAAAGAAATCTGAACACCACACATATATTGATGGAGAGAGTGGTGCTACTGAAAAGAGTTCGAAAGTGGAAGTAAATCTAGAGTTATCTGGGAATGAGCAGGATTCAGAGAAAAGCTCCTTACAGGTGCAAAATTGTGATATGGTAGGGATGTTTTTCTTCCACCTGAAAGTTTTTAAATGTTTTAGATAGAAATTTGTAGTTTTTTTTGCATAGAAGAGAACAATTGACAATGTCTTAACAAGCAGAGTCTGGTTGATGTTGTTTACCACAGGCTAATCCATTGTTTTTCTAGTTATAGACCCAAAGCTAGGCACATGCTGTGGTGATGATTGTACTCATTGATGCACATGTCCATATTCTGTCACAGGTCGAGGCAGATAAGAGCTACCAAAAATCTTGTGGAGCACACAATAGTCAAAATAGTCTGTTGGTTCTACAGAACTTCACTATAACACAAAAGTGGCAACATTTTTAGACATACTGAAAGCATCTCTTGTCCAACACTCATCCGAGTATGAAACATCAGATAACAACTGAAAGGTGAACTAAAATATATAGCCAGATGCGATACGTGATAATATCACTGATATGATGAAAAATGCATCCAGCTGACCCTAAGATTGGCCAGTTAGCACCTATTGATTACTTGAAGAGTCTAAGTGAAAAAATGAATTCTTTTTGTTTGCACAAGACTGGGTTTTCAGTATAGATGTAAACTGATTCCAGAACACTTTAATGAAAGAATGATCTTGCTTGCCAAATGATCCAAAAATTATTGTCTATTGTCTATTGACAATCTCTTGTGTAACAGCATCTGGCTATACATTTTGGTACACCATTTGGCCTTTTTCCAACTTTTTATACTCTGACGAGTGTCAAGCAAGGACAGCTTTCAGTATGTTTAAAAAATGTTGCCGCTTTTTTGTGCACTAGTCAAACTGTTTCAAGTCAAACTCATATTTCTTATCTTTGTTAATTTAATGAACAATACTTGATAGATGTTCTTGTTTTTCTGAAAATGTATAGATTTTCATTGTGATCAAGTTATCATTTAATCGAAATTAAATTTTTTGATTATACATGCTTTTGTTTTGAACATTGTTTTTAACTTGTAGGCTGAGAAGATTGATCTACAGTCAGTAACAAGAGCAGAGGATCTGGAAGTTTATGGACTTGAGAGACTTAAAAGTGAGCTTATGAAGCATGGCTTAAAATGTGGAGGAACTTTGACACAACGTGCAGAGCGTTTATTTCTGCTGAAAAATACACCAGTTGAACACCTTGACAAATCTGTCTTTGCAAAAGCAAGTACGAAACTAAGGAAATCATGAAAATGGTTGTAACTTTCTTCAACTATACCTAGGAATATATTCTCCCTGACTAGATTGGTAAAATTTCCTGAAAAAAACACAGCCACTTACTATCTTTGTGTTAAGTCCCATATGACAAAGCAGAGTTTCAATTTTGAAAGAGTACAAAATTCCCTGATTTTTACTTATTGTCTTTTCCTGATTTTCCCCAAACTTTCCTGATTTTTCCCTGATTTCCATGACATTGATTACAGTCCCTCACATTCCTTGATTCCCATGCTCTTACTGGTTTTCTTACTGGTTTTCTTACTGGTTGCTGGTTAAGATGTGCTCTTATGGCCAAATGTTAGCTTCAAATAGGGTATCAATTTCAGTAATGTTAAATGAGAACTCTAGCATCAGATATCAGGGTTAGGGTATATGATAGCATGGGAATGAAGACTCATTTCTACCAGATTATGCTTAGCCTCACTTTCTTCTAGAGCTAAACTTCAACAATTGCCATGCTATTTTTGTGCGAGTATTTCAGATAGACTGGGGCCATATTAATTTCTCTTTTGTAAAGTTAAAGTGACAATAATATCTATTCTCATTTTTTCACTTTACTATTTTTCATAAATCCTGTTGTCTTTACACAGGCTCTTTCAGTTATACACAACAGTCAAAGTATATGACATTTTCTAGCTGGCACTTCTAACTTTCTCAGAAATGAACTTCCCTAAAACAACACATTTGCCTTTACATAGAACTTAGACTGTATAGTACAAGTGAACAGGGGGAATTTTGTAGCATATGATAAGTGACCCAATGCAGTGTGAACTCGGCTGTAGAATCTATTGAATATTGATCTCCAAGTAATAACCCAAGCCTCCACTCATGTATGTATATGAAGTGTGTTTACAAATGAGCTAGGAGGACACATTTTTATTCATACACATAAGTGCTAATTTAATGTTAATTTAAAAACAACACTACCTATAAAACAACCAACACACAATGCTCACAAAATGAATATTAACAACTTGGATTCAACTGTTCTTTAGGCTACTGACATTCATCAACTATCAGTACTAAGCATATGCAACTACGCCAACATTTCATTTCATTTTTCACTGTTGTGGTGATCAACATCAGATTATTCATAGCCTTGTTTTGTGAGCTATGGAACTCCTTCCATAGCCTACTTAATCAACTGTTAGGTAAAGAAGGAAAACCAGGTCAGGTGCATACAATAGGGATTCAATGGTGCGACACAATCTGGCAGGATCTTCTTATGTCTGTCTTTTGTAGGATCCAAACATCCACGTAAAGCACATACACACATATACAAGCAAACATGCAATAGTCACCCAATAGACACAATATTACATAGTTGCCAAGTCTCCCACATTCTGCTTAAATCTTTGTGGTGAATAGCATGAACTCTGAAGCTTGACTTTGAGGAGAAAGAAAGCTGTCACACTTTCCTTAAAACTGTACATATGGTCACCATAACAAGCGATTATCATCAGAGTAATCTAGCTTTTTACCATATTACATGTTTACCATATAAACTTTCAATGGTGCTGGGTGGGCACTCTTTTAAGGGGGGCACTTCTGAGGGTGGATGCTTTTATGAGAAAATACAGTTTATATGTATGCTGAAAATAATACCATCATTGGACTCTAAAATGTCAGCCAGTTAGCCATTCCTGCTCCCCAAAGTATTGTTCAAATGTGTGCTTGTGAACCTGGTAAATATGACTACATCAATTGTGATCTAAGTTTAAATTGAAACATCATACAAAGTAAAACTGAGTTTGTCTGAGCACTCTTGTTTTATGGTAGGATACATTGTCATCAAATATCCTAACCATTTATGTGCTTGCAAAAATGAAAGTTGTATTCCTATATAAGCAAATCATGCAATTCACGTTTTGACAGATGGTGCCATTGTTGCTTGGACACAGTCTTTTTCTTTACAATCAACAACCTCTTGTAGGGTGCCCACACAATTTTTGCCTCCAAACTGGGGAACAGGCTTATTACATGCACGTGAACGTGTTTTGTGGCCTGTTCCACAAGTCATGGAACAAGCCCCAAACTGTCCCCAATCAGAAAAACCACCATCAATGGGACATGGCCTCAAATGCAAGCATTTTTGTGATTCCTCCAGTGGTCCATTACAGTTCTGGCCACCAAAAGCTGGTGCAGGATTGTCGCATTTACGTGTTCTTTTCCTGCTACCTTCACTACATGGTTTATCACATTCACTCCAGTCTGTCCATTGACTCAGACCACCATCAACAGGACAATCTCTTACTTTACATGGCCTGGTATCTATGTGACTTCCGATTACTGCACAGTCAGCCCCAAAACCAGATGGCTTTGGATTAGTGCAGTTGCGATAACGGCCTAGAATGGTAACAACAGGACAGCATTTAATTGGTAAAGAGGATAACAACAAACCCAGACATCTGCTGTCTTCAAATTTGCATGTTAATAACAACTTGCACAATAACTGTGACTGACATAAATGATGTTACAAGTCTAACTAGAGTCTTCATCAGCCGATAAACCTAGGGGATATGACCTAAAACTGATGGAATATTAAACAATAAAAGCAAAAAACGTTAGGTTGGCTAAAAAATGAGATGTATCTTGGTACATTAGGAAATAAACAAGGTCATGAGAACACCTAACCAGGAACTACTATATTTGCACAAGATATTAATATGCTGAGAGAATGTTTGAGAACATGAGTGACTGTACATGAAATGCAGTTGTTGATACTCTAGGCTTTCCAAACAACAAAAAAGTGGATACAACACCTAATGTCAAAATCTGCATAAGCTCATTCAAATTAGTATACACTGGATTATACAACACCAATTGAAGCCACTTGCCAAAAATCAAGCACAGTACCTGGTTTTTGACATTAAATTTAGATGTAAACAGTGTTTATTTAATAGAAAATAAGTACTGGGCCATGTCTCGTGAAAAGTAAACTTAAGAAGCAGGACCTGCCCCAAGCAAAACAATTGTGCTCTTACACAAGCTCCTTGAACAACCAAGGGGCTCTGTTGCACACCTCTTCTAAGAATGCAACAAAATTGCATAGAAAAGACCCGTTATAAGCAAATTAAATGGAGACTCCAGTATTGGGTTTTTTGAAATTTATAAGAGAGCTTAAATATATTTGAACAGAGCTTAAAATAAGCTTCAAAATGAGCTATCACTGAGCCCAAAGGCAAAACTAGAACTAAAGTTGTTGATGTCTAACTGTTTTGGGGTTGCGAATCAGGGTAAAATGGGCAAACTAGTTAGAAGCTGATTTCTTAGCCCCCGTAAAAGATATCAAGAGCTCCGAAAGTTGGTACTTAGTTGTTTCTTACCATGGGAAACTTATGTCAAAAGTTATACTAAAATCAAGTAGGGTCAGGACATACAGATTGGTATATTTCTCATGGAAGTATAACTATAAATACTTAGAAAATCAGAACATGGTTTCAGCTGCTTTTCTCATCTTAATTAGTTTCTAGTCATTTGTATATGTGAAATTAATCTCAATTAGTACTTTAATGCTAATCGGGAAACTAATATGTAGAACCCTATGGCATACTGCATTCAATGTAAATTAGAATCATGGTAATGAGAAATCCTCTTAATGTGAATGCAGCCCTTAAAGCAAGGGTACTTTCCAATGGAGGCAATAAAATCTTCATACATTGTGTACCAATTACCTTGCATTGAGTCTCCACAGTCTTTTAAACATGTTGACCACGGACTCCATTCAGTGTAACCACCATTAACAGAGTGAAGCTTCCGTACAAAGTACTGAGGTACTACTAGTAAGCAAAGTACTGCAACAAAGGCCAAAGCAATAACTCTGTTTGATGGAAGCACAGCAGTTCCCATGTTTTGATAGTCAGCTACCTCTTTATTTGCTTTACGGTAACCTCAAATAAAAAAACATAGCAATAAAGGTAAGGGAATTTGAGTGTATGCATTAGATTTACTTCAATACAAGTTGCACTTATGGATGTCAAAAATCATCATTAGAAAGAAAAGTCTCCTCGATACAAGCTGCATTCTCTTGGCCAACCCTGAACCCTGCACTAAAGGTAGACAGCTCGCAGTAAACTGGAAGGTTGGCAAAACTAGCGCATTCCGTGCACTGCTTAGGCCCGAAGGTCTTTGGCGTGCACTAAGGCTATTTAAGTGTTAGGTGCATAAATACACTGCCCACTAATCATTTGAAGAAGGCAGTTGCTGCATTGTGATTTGATGCTTACGCAGGAAAACATCCACTTTGCCAAAAGCTATAGTATATAGAGTTTCAAGGCTAAAGAAGACAAAGTCCTACCTACTGGTGGAGATCCCCGTCAAAATTTTCCCGATCTCCTTGGCAAAAGGCTTGGAACGATGCTTCGAATACTCCTAATCTGTTTTCTAAAGGGTTTCTTTGCATAAGTGCACACCTTTGTTTCCAGCGTCACCATCACCACACTAACAGTCAGCAACAAACAACAACTACCTTGGACAGCATGCAAACGAGGTAACAGAACTAATGAAGCAGTGAAGCAGTCTCATTAACATGGAGAGGACAGTTACGGAGATTCTGAGCGTGAAAAACGATGAACAAAACATTTCAAGATCAGACCATATAAGAGTTCTTGGTGTGTCTCAAGGCCTTTAAGCTATTAGATTTTTACTTAGCGTACAGGTTGATAATGTACTTAGTAAGGTGATGCAGAGCTATTCGGCAGCTCGCTATGTTTACCTTTGGCTCTGGCCTACCACAATAAGTTACACTCCCTTAACAAAAGTATGCAAACATTTGCTAATAATTGCGTGCGGCTCACATCTGTCAGAGGGTCTAATCTTTAAATTTTATATAACAAAATTATCATGCTGTAGGGGTTTCTTCCATCTTAATTTTGGCAGGAAAATATGGGGTAAGCAGGGTAGCATTTGAATGCACAGATGAAGAGGTATCGACTGGTGTATAATTTATGGGGGTAGCCTCCTGTAATGGATGAAAGGCGCGAAAGTGCATTAGCGCCAATACCAGTATCCTACTTAAGTGTTTCTGCTGTAGTATATTTCTGGCTTTACATTGGCAGTAAATTTTTTGGTAAATGAGCTCAATTGCCTGGCAGAAATGTGTGTGGTTGCAGTAATTTGTAATGCCACCTCCCTAAGGTCACCATCCTAACACATAGTGGCACGATAAACTCTGATAGTGATACTGATTATAGCACGAAAAAGTGGAAGCATTTTTTATACATACTGAAAGTCTATTTTCATCTGACACCCGTTAGAGTATGAAATGCTGGATAATGACTGAAAGGTGAACTGAAATATTTAGCCAGATGTGGGTACATGTGATATGATAAATAATGTGTCTATTTGGCCCTATAATTGGCCCCTTAGCACCTAATCATCATCATTTACTTGAAGAGTCCCAGCAAGAAACTGACCTCTTTGTTTACTCAAAAGTGGGTTTTTTGAGTCTTCGTGTAAATTGATTATAAAACACTTAAATGAAAGGACAATCTTGCTTGCCCATTGATCCAAAAATTATCATGTGAATATGTTTTAACACATTCTGGATGTTTGATGAGATGTCCTATGGCCGAATCACTTTACTTCCATATGCCTAACTGACACATTATTCATCATATCATGTGTATCCACATCTGGCTATACCTTTCAGTTCACCTTTTGGTTGTTTTCTGATATGTATACTCTGATGAGTGTCAGACAAAAATAGCTTTTCAGTACATGTCTAAAAAATTTTTTGCCACTTTCATGCTGTGGTGAAGTTCTGTAGTACCAAAAGACTATTCACAGATACTGGTTATTGAGTAGTTTGTGGAATGTATTGTATCTGCATGCCTGAGATATTTTCAGGAAGCTGGCACTGCTGCACTGGAATGCAGAGTGGGGCAGGTGCTCACCCAAGATTTTTTCTCAAATGATACTGTACACCCTTGAAATTGGCATTGTTCAGCATTTACAGGTGTGATAGGATGCTGACTGGTATGATAGGGTGTGGTGTAATTGTTTTATTTGAGCTTCATTGTAAATTTTTTGCACCTATCATGATAATGATAAAGTAGAGTTTGTTCTCACATGCATGCTGTTCAAAGCAGTCTTTTTCAAGGTGAGAAAGTATTATGCATGCATTTGTAAAGAGAAATTATGAATCCATTGATATTATTTCTATTCTGCTACCACTTTTTATCCAGTGGTACCATCTTGTTTAAAATGGGGCAACATTTACAGAACACAAGTAACAGAAATTAACTAAACTGGTTTTACTTTGTAAAGCATTAAGTCAATTCCACACTTGAATTGCACACTTGAGACCAAGTGAGCACTTGCATACCTGATGTTTGCTCTAGCACTCTTAAGATTTTTGTCAACACAGCCCATACTGTGCAGTCCAGCAACTGCACAGTGTACACTTGGTGCAAAGGTGTTTCAAGACGCAGAGGCCATAATGAGTGTTGTTCATTATAACATTTAAGTGCTTCTATGTTCCTAAAATTCTAAAATTAAAATAGAAGAATCGTGGAATAGTAGGCAATCGATGTAAAATGGAAGTAAGCCATTTAATTGCACGTCAGGTTGGCAATTAGCTGGCTAGCTTGCATTTGGTGATTTTGCTTACAGCATAGCTTGAAATGTCCATTGTAGGCCTGAGATATTTTTTGAAAGTGCCCTACTTTTGAATATGGCATCACACTCTTCCAGTGAACTTTCATAGATGCATTTTTATATTATTGAGTATGATCATTGCCAGTGTAAATGCCAACTAACTATTTTGCAAATTTAGATGTGCTATATACAATTACGCAAAATGATGAAATAAGCAAAATCTGTGTGGGAAGGAAGGGCTAGGTTATGTATGGCAAAGTGTTGAGGGAAAACTAGTTTAAAAATAGGCCTAAACAAAGGGCAAGGTGTTGTGACATAATAGAATGTTGGTGTGATGTCAGTTTAGTGCTAGCGAGGTGGAAGTGATAGCAATGAGTTGTAGAAAAACTTGTAATGAATGTATGAATGGAGTGGAAGATAAAGAAGCTAAAATGGAATTGATACAAAATTGGAGCAACAAATGTGTATGTGTGTTAGAAATCCCCTGGAAATCTTTTTTGTCTATTTTTGTCAGTGAGTGAGTAGTTGAAAGTGATATAGAGAACATTTTTCTGGTAGACAAAGCCATGTTGCTAACTGCTGAATTAAAGTTTCAATAATTCTTTATGAGTAAATCTTGTATTCACAGCTACAATATTTTTTAAACAATATGTTTTCGACAATATGTCATCGTTGATTGAGAAGCTTCAGCAAGGCTTATTGAGGATAGAATATTGCCCATCTGAATCCTTATTTGTGACTTTGATTGAGAAAAAGTGATATGTCTGCCAAATGATTGTAACAATTACTATAGAAGTGAAATGCCAAGTTTGATCATCAACAATCCTACCAATAGATTTAGTAAATATGAAACTTTGGCAGAGTAATTTATGTGATATTTTGAAGAGGTTGTTACAGAGTTATTAATGAAGGTTTCTATATTGGATGGGATTTGTAATGTAATAGGAATAGTCTTAGTAGGTACTCCGTTTATTTACTGGCCAATTTCATTTCATTTCATTTTTATATCTTTTAGGAGGGTTACCCTTCAGCAAAGCTGGTTTTCAAGGGGCCCTCCTTTAAAAAGAAAAAAATATGTATACAGCTAAAATACAATAATAAAATATGGCAAAAAAATACAGAAAAAGTTTTACAAAACTAATACTTAAACTTAAAAGAAAAATAAATGGTGCTATGCGAGCATGGCTTTTAGCTTCACTTTAAAAGTTGCAAAGGTATGAGCTGTTCTACAGTCATCAGGCAGTGAGTTCCAAATCGTAGCCCCCCTGTATGCAAAGCTGTTTTGCCCAAATTTCGTTTTCATTCTTGGGGGCCTTAGATTTAAATTGTAATTTCGAAGCATTCTGTTCGTCACTACAGATATTCTATTGAAAAGACTGGACAAGTAAACAGGCGCTTGGCCATTTATTGCTTTATAAACCATGCCCGCAGACTCTTGACGAATTATTTCAGCTATACTAGGCAATCTTAATTGTCTCAGGATCGGTTTAGCAGGTGCATCATACGGACTATCCGTTATAATTCTTATGGCTCTGTTTTGTAACTTTTCTAGAGTACAGCGGGTAGTGACTCCACATGCTCCCCAAACAGAGCAGCAGAACCTAAAGTGAGGTTCCACAAGCCCCTGATATAGCATCTTTAGCGTATGCTTAGGGAGTAATTTTTTGGAATGTCTAATCATTGCTATAGCCCGAGTCACTCTCGATGCAACTGCTTTTATATGGTCTTTCCATTTAAGCTTATTATCGATGTGAACCCCTAGATACTTGACAGAAGGCTTTTGCTCAATATGTTCCCCAGATATCACAGAATATGCTCCTCTTAGCTTCTTGCACATAAGATCTGGATCTCTTGCACTCATTGCAAATGGCAACTCAGTGCATGAAAGTTTTGCAGTTTATCTGTATCTAACCATATGCTACATTATGTGCTTATGTGGAGGCACATTTTATGATCTGACCTGTGCTCACAAGCACAAATTATTTTTAATGGACCCTGTATAACGTTACTCTAGAGGACGCTTCCCGCCACCCTGCTCTCGTGGATTGAGGGTTGGGTGAGCGATCACCCCCTTGCTGCAGAGACCTCTGAGTGTAACTACCTTCATGATACCGTTCTTCTTTTTATAGAATCGAAACTGGCCAAAATGAAAGCTGGAACAGGAGCAAAATCTGCGGCATCAATGATAAATACTTTAAAAATGGCCAGAGAGGATTCGGCAAGGATCTTGATATCCCAGTCGGTACCAAGCACAACTGAACAATGCGAAGAACCGTATTCATTCCTTGACAAGTTGTACAGTACTAATGCCGTGTACCGACATATGTTCCCTGCAACGCAAGCTCTTGGAACTGATGAAAAAGAACTTTTATTGAGGAATGATGAGCTATCTAAAGCTTTAGATGAAGAAAATGTTTCGTTTGAAACTGTGGATGGAAATGCTGTGTGATATATTTCAGGTAAATCTTCTTAGGTTTTTCACGTGCAGATTTGTTCCTTGATCACGGTTAAATGATAAGAAAGTCGTGTACGTTGTAGACAGACTTGCCTGTATGTGGCTATTATGTTGAGATGATGAATCGTTGTAAAACATGTAAACTTTCAGATAAACTAAGCAACGACTGTCCTTTTAGAACACCGCTATCCAATATCTTTCGAATTTTCTCCTGTTTATTTTGCTTGAAGTGTCTGTTTATGCAGGTACCTTCTGAATAATTTTAGCAGCCAAATGGTAGCCTGCTCATAGCGTTTAGGCCTGTGAGGATGGTCCCTTGACCTATTGCAGCGATTGAAATGCAGTGATACTGTTAGGAATGGATTTCTTCCTCTTCTTCCTACTCTTATTCTTCTTTGTGTCCCAGATTTGCATTTGACAAAGGTGATCAATTCTTGGACCTTTTTGTGCAAACATTAGCATTGATATTAGTCCGTCCATAATTCTACATCATAGTACTAATATACAGATGACAGACATTGGGACTTTGATTTCATATTGCATTCGAAAATAGCCAATACCTTAGATACGACGGTAGAGTGTAGTTATGCAGGATGTATGGCGTAAACTATTGTTGCACTGGTCAGAACGTTTCAAATGAAGCATGCTTGATGTTCAACTAGTTTAGAGACTTAAAAAAGTATTTGAGTATATGAGACATGCCTTGATAGATAGGAAGGCAACAAGAACTAGTGCAGTGAGAATAACTGTGGAAAACAGCTGAAAGTCTTGTTTACTTCTCTATTGAATTTATTTTTAGTTCCAACTTAAATCTAAGATCCCCTAAATTGAAAACGAAACTTGGGCAAAACTACGTTGTGTACATGGGGTACGATCTGGAACTCACTGCGAAGTGACTGTAAAGCAGCCTATACTTTTTTACAGTTCAAAGCGAAGCTTAAGACCATGCTTGCATAACACCTTTCAAAAAGTTTTCTGTACTTTATGTGATATGTCTCTCTGTTTTTTCGTAAATACTAGTTATTTGTTTTGAACCTATTGTGAATTAGTTTTAACATGGCCCCCTGCAAAACTGATTTGTAGTCTGGAGGGTTACCATGTATAAATGATAAAAATGAAAAATGAAAGGAATTGTTAATTATGAAACGTGATCGATTCGAAATGTCCCGATCAGTGTCACAATAGCGTATGCTGCCAGCATCATATATTACTACCGTTTACTGTCACACTTGCTTTACGACATATTGTCGAATTCAATATCAAATCAAACTCGCATTCTCTGTCGTCTTTGTATTAGTAGTTGCATTTATTGTTAGGTCTCTGAGGACAAAATAACTTTTAATTGAGCGCCTCCGTGCGCTTTCACGCGCCTCCAAACGCCTCCACTCGCCTCCACGCGCCCCCGGTCGCTCATTGGAGTGATCACGGCAGTTGTTTGTTGTTGATAAATCTTATTTTATCTGAATTACATATCTAACTCTTTATTTCAATTTTGATTTCCTATAGGGTTGCTGTGTATTGCCATGCTCCTTATGGTATTGTTTTGTAGTTGTATTGTATGTCTATGTCAGTTTGTTTGTAATTTTATGAGCGTATAAAAAATGGTAGTTGGGTTGCGGTTTCCATCCACTAAATTTGCATCCTTACCTTCATTGCGGTCCTTGTAATATTACTGGTCAGTAACTAGTACTCGATTCTTCTCTGTAATATATCTTCATTACTTTTCCTGTCTTTCCTCGATGTTTTTAACATGACACTTTGAAGCCACGTCTCCATTGCTTTTAATCGCGTCTGCACATCTTGTTATTGTCAAGCTTTTTCCTTTTTATTGACGAAATAACCATGCAATGTACCGAGGTTGAAAACGTTTTTTCCCTTATGAGAGCCTATGAATCTGGCAAATAATTTCTATTTGAGTTTGTTTGTCTATTATTTATTTATCATTCTATTAATGTATAGATTCATTGCTACGTCATTAGATTACAAAATTTCAAGTGAAAAGAGTTAACTTGAATTGTGTCATTAGAGTTTGAGAGTAGTTTCAATAGTTGAAGGATTCTGTGAAACCTTTTGCAGATATAGCTAGCCAGAAATATCTCTTGGAACTACGCTCCCCGGCTCCGATACTTTTTCCACCTTTCCGATACCTCTTCCACCTCTGGGATATTATTTAAGGAATAATCCCTTCATTCTTGTAGTTATGTTGCTATAGTATAACATAACAATACAACAGAGAAATGTGACACGAGTAGTAATTGCAACCAGAATTGTAGCATTTTCTGCTTTGCTCTACCGTACTTTTACCTCAGTCGTGGATGATTAGGGAGACGACTGGCAGCCACTCTCAAATGAATGCCAAGAATATTGAGAGTCTGAACACAAAATGCATTCGATATTCGAATGGAACAGTAGAGGCACTCAGTGGCATCAAGGATGTCATGTGTGTCTAAATCTTTCAACAATGGTATCACACCCAGCATTTTACTTGCAATTCCACCTATTCGGGGCAAATCTGACCTTCAGCTTGGGCGAAGATTTTCCTTCCCCAATGTTTTCTGCGCCACAGGCACGACGACTTATGCAGATTCCTCTGTGCCAAAGCCGTCTTGATTAGGACATAAATGGTTTTTTAAAGAACGGGTAAGAGCAGAAAGAAGGGTACGTTGACTGTTAAGTTTGCAAACTGCTACTTGGTTGTGGTGACTTCTGTTATCGTTGCTGCATAGAGTTGCGCCAAAATTGCATGCAACACAGTTCTGCGACAAACTTTGCGCCAAAATATTTCCTACTTGACGTTCTGCGCTGAAGATTTTCTAGAATTATGCCCTCGGATTTACCCGGGTGGCCCACATTTGATGTTCCCTTTATGGCAGTGAGTTGCTAAATAGGTTCATTATCTCATGCTCAGAGACATATCCATCGTATTAACGTTGGATGAGAAAAATTATCTCAGATACATAGCAATAGGCGCAGTGTATGTTTTCATTGAATTTAAAGGGCGTGACCAATAAAAGTTTTGTCAACACTCCTCTACAGATCCTCGCTCCCAATTCGCCCCCGCCCTTTAAATAAGCAGGGAAATCTCTGCCACCGCTAGGATCTTCATTCTCAAATGTGTTTGGTTTGTATTTTCATTTCCAAGGGGGCAACTCATGTCCTAGCACTTATTACAATTTCCTCGTGTGATTAGTGCCGTGTGAGTCTTTTCTTTGCCCATGCAAGTCTTTTTGGCAGTTTTGCATCCTACAATGGTTAGTGCTACAGGCACAGAAGCACCTCCCAATTGGCCGTTGGCCGTGCAATTCAAGAATTTGATTTTGCTCACGAGATACATATGTTTGGTTAGCTGATCAGTCTGAAGTTAAAGAACACCTGTCAGTTTGAAATATTTCGTTTTGTTGAGATGTATTTCAGCTTTGAATCTTTTGTGAACAAAAGCATCAAATTTCAGTTCACATTGCCTTTTCCACAAACATGTATATCCATCTTTAATTTGTTTTCCAATAGCTCTTAGTTTCACTACAAGACCCAGGCATTGTTGCTATTGACTTTGCTGAATTTCTGTATGGCATTTGTTGATGCATCCTGCGTCAATTTTTGTGCAAGATTATACGCCAGGTGTTTTGCTACAGGTATGCTCATTACGTGGATTCAAATGGTATTCAATATGTCCGACTGCTTTCCTCATTTGAACCCAATTGTTATGTGAGCCTACCTTTTTTACTAAATTGATATCATTTATTATTCAGTATCATCATGACAGGGTCATTTTATGGGGTGAATGCTCAGGAAATTTGGAGAAGAGAGTTATCTACCAAATATAGAGCAAGAGTTCAGTTTCGGGTCCATTGGATGCTTGACGCATGCTTTGTTTGTTCTCAGACAAAGCATGTTGGGAGTGATTCAATAGTGCAAAAGTGATTTTTGTACAAGAAATTGTCTTGGGAATGAGTCAATAGTACAAAAGCAATTTTGTTGCAAGAGACTATCGTGGAAATGAGTTAATAGTGCAGAAGTAAAGTTTGTACATGAGATTGTCTCAGGATGATATATCTGATGAAGCGATCTTTTATGTGCTGTCTTGTAAACTCATTTGCCAAGAGTGTGTTATTCTTAGGCTGCTGAATATTTTCGGCGAAGCCGAGCCAATTACACAGTTGCATGATTGACTGTATGAATGCTGATAGCGGAGATAGCAAAAGCTCAATAACTGGTGATATTTGTAAGCAAATATTGACGATGAGTCTCGAAGAATCTCTCGGACCTCTCGATACTAGAATGTAGTGGAGAATACTTGTTTTTGCTGTTTGGCTTAGTTGTTTTGGCTTGTGATAGCCAGGATTCTCAACTATAGAGCGCATGCTAGTTAAATGACATATAGAAAAATCCTGGAGTTGTTCGAAACCATTTTTCTCTTCTATCGTGCAAAATACTTGCCGGTTGATACTGTTGGAATGCATGAAGTTGGCTTAGTTTTGACACTGACTCTTTAGAGGAAGATTTTGCGTTAAGCAAACTGGAGTCATTTCATTCCTCTCCCAGCTGCGGAACTGCAAGAACTAGTGGTCCTATATGAATGGCCTGCTAGAAGATTTCTGTTTGGAATGATGTTTTCGTGTTGATTGGCATTGAAAGTCTAGCTTCTTTTCTGTCATTTACTGTATATCAAATACTACGATCCATTCCGCATCGTGGCACGGAGTTTAGGGACAGAGCTTAAGAGAACATGGATAAGTGGGTACGAATTCTTGCATTCTTCGTTGCCAGTAACGTTACTCTTTTGGCCGGGGCGGGAATTTTCATGTACATTGAATACAGCTATACAGCTGCTGACAATCCTAGGAACTTTACTGAGCTGAAAACAACAATAAACCATCTCGTAAGGGTACAACTGAATGACAGTGCCGTAAAGAAAATAGTTGACATCACCGATGAATATGTCCGCTCAAACGAAGATTGCAAATCTCAAACATACAAACGAGGTTGGAAGAAAGTACTGAATGCCAGGACGTATCTTAGATGGTGCTACTTTTCATACACTGTTGTCACGACAATAGGTAAATTTTCTCACGGCTTGTGCAAGTGGTCTAACGTTTGGCCTAGCATTTGATCTAACATAGTATCAGGTAAAATAATGTTAGATTGTTTACAAACCTCTTAAGACACCTGAAATTGTTTTTATTTGCAATTTGAGACAATCATTTGTCCCAGCCTGTCACTGTTCTCCATTTCTTGGTCGCAATGTTAGATCGGTTGCACACATGCCTTACATCGCTAGATGCGCGCACGCGCACTGGACCATTTCTTCCCAGCTAAACTCTTTGCTTGTTTTGTTAATTCCTAGACAGACGCAAATCTTAGGCTAAATATTTGGTGAGATTTCATAATGGCTTGCACACTTTGTAGACATCAACTAATTTTCTTACCAAATGTTATATGAAATGTTGCACCAAATATTGTATCGATTGCACAGTTCTTTACCCTGTAGCAGTGGTTTACAGTTGCTCTGTAGCAGAGATGTAGAGCTAACTTTTGTATTAGAGGGATCTTTCCAAAATTTAAAGGGTGTGTCAAAACGAAACTTTGGTTAGGCTGCGAAAATTTCGAAATCACCTTTGTCATGTTTGTCCGTTAGAGCACAAAAACTTTTGTACTTTCATGTTCCCTTCAATATTCGAAACAACGCAACTATTTTCATGTGCAGCGTTATTCTGAAGGAATTATGCGCAGATTGGCACAGCAGCCAAATGTTTGAGAACTCTGATCAGGTCTATTTTCTCCCAACCTAATGGACCAATCCTCATACATAATGGGCCTAAATTTACCTGTGGAACGAATGTGTTATCAGAATCTTGCATGATGATTGGTATGTTAGGTTGGAGGAAAATTGTCCTGTTCAGAGCTTTCAATCAGTTTCCGGCTATGCTGCTCAGATTGACATTTAATGTCGAAACACCTTTTCTTCTTCTTCTTCATCATCATCATTATCGTCATCATCATCAGCATCATCATCAATCATCATCAGCATCATCATCAATCATCATCATCATCATCATCATCATCATCATCATCATCATCATCATCATCATCATCATTTTATTTAAAGTGGGTTAATTATAGTGGAATATAAATACATAGCAGCTACTTTATGCCTACTGAATAAAAACAACTTTACAGTATAGTTTTGCTTCTTTAGAGACACTGTCAGTTTGGCTTTGGATTGGTCGGATTTTGTCCTCGGTATCCCGGTGACTGGGATTATTCGTAGAAAGGAGTGATTAAGGACCCCTTGTTTCTATTACCCGTGTCTTCTTACAAGCATCCTAGCTCAGGGCCTAGTTCTTAAAGTTCCTTCTTCTGTGCCCTATGTTGACAATATTGAAGTACTGAGAGTTCCCGAATAGCCCCTCAATTTTAACTGCGTATTTATATAGACATTATAAGTTGTCAGTATTATGACGGAGTGCTATATACGTTTCAACGCATAGCGCTCTGTGAAGCACTAAACACTCTCAAACACCTGCGCCTAGGACCCGACAAAGGCACAACACAAAATATGAGAATGAAAGCTCGATAAAACTTAAGTTAAAACTATAGGCATTAATATTCGGTTCCTCTGATACGTTTGATGTCATTTTTATCAATTTCTGTTGGTCCCTTCTTTTATAGTCTAGCTTTGCACATTTGCTGCTGAGTAACTTCCTCCTCACTAGCTTGTCGGTTGAAACGCCTCTCGATATCAAGGGCCCTTCCTCTTTTTAGTATGCCTTGTATTGTGCTTATAAGCCATATATAAATACGACTAAGTTTTCTTGTACCTTTAGCGAGCTCACCATGTTATACAATGATTCCACTACTTTTTAGATTATTTTATATGGCGGCCCCTAGAGCAACGTTTTTGACTCAGGGACCCCTGGAGGATTAAATATATGTCTTGATAAATATACTTTCACGGTAACCAATTATCAGTATTAATATAGATCGATACTACAACGAATCGAACCAGTGCCTGCAACCTCCCCGAGACCCAGGGGACCGCGTACCCTAGTTTGGAAACCAATGATGTAGCAAGAAGCTGACTAGTCACTCCTCTGGCTTGCGAACAGCATGACTAAAGTTGCGAAGTCCATTTCTGATTAGAGTCATTTCTGATTAGAGTCATTTCAGTTTTGTCAATTTCAACACGCTCTAATACTTCATCATATGTGACGTAATGTTTCCATTTAATCTTTAGAAAAAATCTAAGATATCGTTGTTGATGAGGTGTGCGCTTCTTGATGTGATCTCGAAATGCAGAATCCAAGTTTCGCTTCAATACGCACTGATAATGATAACACATTGATTGCTGACTCTAGGCACGGTTTCAGTTGTCATGTCCTGACCCATAGAAGCTCAGTGTTTGACCCTTCCTATTGCAAACGAGGCAACTTGAATACGAGCTGTTGTATCGTCATCAAATTTGTAATCTTTGGTTACCCAGCTGCCGAGATGTTTGAAGAGATCTACTCTCTCTAATACTTATCCATCAATAGAAAACTCCGCCTTCTCTCCTACACTCATCGTGTTTGTCTTGTCGAGTTGACTCGGAGACTCACTTTTGCTGATAGCATATCATACGCAGATAAAAGAGATCTTATGCCATTGTTTTACACGATTGCTAATCTGCGTATTGGGCTTCACGAATGCCTTTTTAGAATTTTGTTCGATTTTAATTTTGAACGTCGGAAGTCGGAAAAGTCACTACTATATGATTTATACATAACTCATACAAATTTGACAGTTTATGGGGCTGGCTTCTTAATTTTAAGAATATTCAAAATTCCGTAATTTTGTAGCCTTCTACATGTAGGCTACGGGCTAGTTGTGTAGTGGTATGAAGCGAACCCTTTGACAGTAGTGTGGATGCTCACTCACCATCCACCCAGCAGCATATGAGTAGCTGGTTGCAACACTGGGAAAGTTAAGGGCGGCTAGGAAAGGAACTGGCCACCTTACCTCACTATACCGAGGGCCCAAGATCAGTGCCATGTCTAGCAGACATTCCCCAGCGTAGGGAATCGTACGGGGTTCTAACCGTTACCTTGAAAAGCAGCTACGGCTGAAGGGCTACCCTCCCTAAACCTATACGCGTAGGCTGTTCATATTGCGGTTTCTTGTGTAAAATCTGCCGAATTTTCGGAAAATATATACACAATATTACATGTTCTTCCCCTAATATCACAGTATCTTGACAGCATTCTACCTTTATTAGGTATCTACTCTATCCTTCTCATAATATGATGTGCTATCAGTAGCGATTTCATGATGACTCTCAGAAGTATTGCATTTTCAAGTTCGGGCACAAGTGCAAACTGTAATATCTATTTTGCAATCTCTTAACTAAGTGCCTTATGTATTAGGCAATGTTTGTTTTATAACTCTTGTTCAGCTAGCACTACATTAGATTGATGATGATGAAACATTGAGTTTTTTATACCAGTGACTGCATCATGGATTTCACCTATTGCGGTTTAGTTTTAGAACTTAGCCCCCGCGATAGACGAGTGATCACTGTCCGTCCTAATCAATTTATATATGGATTTTGTATGCCCTGTTTGATGTAACACGTGTTGTTTATTGTACGTGCTGGTAGTTGTGGGTTGTTGCAGGTACTTGAGTTGACGTGGACATTTGTCTTGTAGCCTGTAGAGTATTCTGATATAAGCCTTTACCTGTTATTTATTTTCCAGAAAGTGGTTATTGTAGGATAATTATCAGCTACATTCTCATTAGAAAGGCTTTTTCGACATATACTGGCGGTTTTATGATGCCAGCAAATGCACAACTATGAACATTTCTTGGAGCAGTGTAGAGTTCAGTATGAAATTTTCTGATGTGAAATGAAAGAAAAGCGCTGATTTCTGCGGCCACCATGCTTCTTCTATAAGCTCTTGTGATGAATAAATAAGCATAGAGTATATGTTTAGCTAGAAACCTTAGGTGTGGAGAGTCCAGTACTAAACACTGAAAATTCCGAGAGTCCTGCTTGCATTAAGTTTGCATTCTTATATATAGAATGAAATATGCTTTCCAAACGATGTACGGGTTTGAATATACTTACGGAATTGTCTATTTGTGAATCTAATCGTCATCTTTGTTGCTCTGCAGGATACGGTGATATAGTGGTAGAATCAGACTTTGGCAAGATATTCCTTTGGTTTTACGCAATGCTGGGAATACCTCTTCACCTTTACACCAGTTACCTCATTGGCAAGGTAATTACAGATGCGCTTAAGAATTTATTGCGTCTTGTTGAATTTAGATTACTGCAAAGGATCTCAATTAAATACGAGGCTGCGAAAACATTGTTTCTCTCTTTGTTGTTGAGCATTGTATGGACTCTCATATGCAGTTTGATTGTTGTGAAGAGGACTCACTGGACAGTGATAGACGCCTTGTATTTCTCTTTCGTATCAATGCTAACGATTGGATTCGGTGATTTGACAATTGACCTTGTAAATGAAACGTACCTTCATTTACATCTGTATATTGGAACTTCTCTCGTCGCTGCGGTCATTAATGGTACTGTAGAGCTATTCAAAAGGCCCGAGAATTCTGGTGCGTACAACGTATCGAGAAATAAGCGCCGCATTTCTTTGGTTGATATTCATCAATATAGACATTCAATGCAACTAAATGGTTTGCAACTTGATGGTTTGTATACTCAAAATGGAACTGATAAACTTGGCATTACGCAACAAACAGAACTGTCATCGGTTATTAGAAACAATTCCATGAATACTGCGTGCTAGTGGTATGATCGCATATGTGAAAAGCCATTATCTTAGCATTTGAGGAGTTCCAAGACTACTCCATACCCGAGTTTTTGTTTACTAGATCCTTTCTAGCCGCAAGCAAGTTAAGATATCGTATGACTGGCCATGATTTTTCTATCTGTACTGCTTCCATTTGTAGGGGTTTTTACTTGACTTTTGCCATGTTACCCTCGTCTTGATCTCCATCCATCACACAGCTGTAGTTACTTTGTCCATATTGAAGCAATGCTGAATTTTCACTAGATTCTGTTGCACTCAGCTCTATCGTTAAGTATTGGTACGTAGTAGTACCGTGTAAGCTCATTTGTAAATCATGGTGGTGCCATATACTAGCCAGACTATGGTTAGCTATACCATCACGTAGTGGTAAATGATA
This sequence comes from Mastigias papua, assembly GCA_964019165.1. Taxonomy (NCBI): domain Eukaryota; kingdom Metazoa; phylum Cnidaria; class Scyphozoa; order Rhizostomeae; family Mastigiidae; genus Mastigias; species Mastigias papua. Next base: position 3,813,280 of record OZ025269.1, read on the forward strand.
GCGTTGTAGGGTCATTCATTAGTCATAGTTGTCCCAAATGTTGACCAGATTTTGGTTAGTTGTACCAATATGTATTGATGCATGACATAAAATTGTAGGACCATTCAATAATTGATATTAGTTGTGCCAAATATTACCCAAATTGTGGCTAATTCTCTGGATATCTATTGGTACGTAACGGAACGTTATTGGATCTTCCGGTAAGCTTGGTTGAGCAAAATATTAACCAGGTTAAGGGTACTTCTATCATTATGTATTGGTACTTGACAGAACATTATACGACTATTCGTGTTTCATAATAGTGCAAACCATACTTCGAATTCTGTTGTGTTCTATATGCAGCAGTTCAGTTATAGATGGGCCATAAATCATACTATAAGCATTGCAGCGAGCCACTATCTATCATTGGTGTGTTGCATATTTTCACGACTCTTATAGTTTGTTTGGGAGATAATTGTATCTCGATAGGACGTGAGTTGTATTGTTGATTTCAATGGGTATCAACTCTTGCCGTCCATTTGAAGCTATTCCGGTGATATGTACTTGTTGAGCCTTTTTCTACTTAAATTATCTTCACCACAAATCTACTACGAATTTACAATCAGATATAGTGAACAACGGCAATGACCCAATATAACACAGGGCTCTTTGCCTTCTTCGGCAGCTTACGTCATTGTACCTCAACAGTGTCTCTATCCTGCTACGAGCACGGATACGGTATAGCTGGTGACACGAGGTTATTTGATTCACCAAATGCCAACGTTGGCTTTCAGTTAGATCCATTGTTATTTTTAAAACAGACGCAATTGGATTTTATTACTGCAATAGGTTTATAGCCTTTGAACAAGCGCCAGTAATTTTGTATTGCCGTGTAATCTGATCACTACCTATTGTTGCAGTCTTCAAAACTGAATTTCCTGCGAAAGGGTTGTATTTCATTTCATTTCATTTCATCTTTGGAGATTTATGCATCGTGATCCCTCAGATATAGCATCTGTTTTACAGGGGCATGTTGAAAATAAAAATTGTAGTACAAAAGAATTAAATAAATTTTAAACTCAATCTTAAATTGCAAGATCACAATGTAAATTAAATGTCAAAGAATCTAGAGATAAAAATACCACTATACGATAGATATTAAAGCAGCTAAATTCAGCTTTTGTCGCATGCATGGTTTTACTTTGCATTTAAAGGAGTCAAATGTCATAGAGGACTTCTTTTTCTCTAGGCAGAGACTTCCACACTGTATTTTCTCTATAGGCAAAGCAGCTGTGCCCATTTGTTGTTTTTTGTCTTGGAGACCTTAAGTTCACATTGCCGTAGCGTCGATACAACTATGCAATATAGGCACAGTTTGTTCACAATCATTGCAAACGAATGATTTTCTCCCAAAGACTCCTTTGGTAAACTGCAAAAGTAAAGCCTGATTTCTATCCACTACAATCTGGCGCGCGACATTGTGCGATCGCCTTCTTGCAATGATCTTTCATTTTATCGCTATCAGATACCAATGAGTGGTACCAAATTATTCACAGCAATAAATACAAGAATGACTATAAATAAATATATGAATTTGTACGATAATATATTGACCGGCCTAGTGTTCATTGACCTAAAGAAGGCCTTCGATACCATATATACTGAATTACTGCTTGAAAAGCTTGCTCAGTTTTGGTATTAAGAATGTGGAATTAGGGTCGTCTGCTTCCTACCGCACTTACAGACAGCAACACTGCAAGGTTAATGAGAAGCTTTCATCCATGGAAAATATCTCTTGTGGTGTTCCTCAAGGTTCATGCCTAGGAGCACTGTTATTCCTTCTCCTTATTAGTTACATGCCATACTCATTAACATAGATATAAGTATACCTTTATGTAGATGATGCAAGTCTTACTTATTCCGATAGCAAATTAGATGAAGTAACAGAAGTGATAAATTCTGAATTAGAAAACCTAAAAGAATGGCTGCACCGTAATAAATTAACCTTGAAGATTGACAAGACTTCTGATTATAGGCACAATATGTATAATAACAAATGAGAATGGAGAAGATCTGCCGCCTAATGTTGCTATAGACGGGGAACCTATTCAGTTCAGAAATTCAACTAGATATTTAGGGGTACAGATAGATACCCGACTAAAATGGAAAGACCATATATCTATGGTATCATGTAAAGTTGTGCATATGATTGGATATGCCAATCGCGCTAGAACTTCTTACCTCAAGAAACCTGGAAAATGTTATCCATGGAACCTCACTGTAGATTCTGTTTTGCAGCCTTGGGCTAGTGAGTCTTCTTGTGTTTTGTTGGCCATTGCTGGCAATCACTCAGAAAGTCGACTAAATTTAAACTTTTCTGAGCAAGTACGCGGTTGCGGTCGCACTTTCATTTTCACTTCATTTTCAGATATTTTTAGGAGGGATAACCGTCGGGCTTAAACTGATTTTCAGGGAGTCCTCCATCTAAATACATACAAATCAAAAACATACTAAATAATTAAAAGTTATTTCAGGTCTTATTTACATTTGTGCTAGAAATAAATTGTAGATTAAAGTAGCAGTAGAAGGTAAATAGTATAGTAAAGTAGAAACTTGTGTAAACCAAAGTAGTTGCTTAAAACAATTTATAAGGAAGTTGCCTGTTTAGCTTCTTTTGTAAGAGTATTTTCCATAGTTTAGTACCGCGATGTGCGAAAAAGTTTTGATGTATAATGTCAGGGGTCAGATATACAATGTCAGGGGTCACGAGTTCAAACCCCGCTCGGGTCGATTATTTTCTCGCACTTTCTCACTTTTCATTTCTTCCAAATCCTGTTGCCTTTACAGAAAGGAGTATTGTCCACGTAATGGAAGAGCTAACTGGTACGCTTAGGTTTATTGGCGTGTTTCTCAGGTTAAGTGAGATACACTCAGAGTTTCTTACGAAAGGCTACACACTTAAGTGCTTTTTACTGTAAATGCGCATGCCCATATCCAAAATCGATCGCAAAAAGCCTTACGCACATCTAAATGTAGTGAATGGAAATCAGCCTTAAGAATGCTGCCACGATTTAATCTCTATGATTTATCATTTGTTAATGCATTTGTTCTCTGCCCCCTCCGTTAGAATTTTTTTGCATTGCATTTATATAGTATACCAGCAACGGTTGTGCGATACATTATGACTCTGAGTGACCTAGTGTTCAGATTGTAGTACTCCCGTTGGTGGTCTGAGATGCGATCAGATTCTCATCAATTTGAGGCCGTGAGACATGACTGTATTCATACAATTCGCCTTGTTAACTTTTTAGCAAAAGACTGAGACGTATTTCCTGAAATTACAGGGAAGCACACCAATCCTAGAAGCTCACGCAATCCCTTGTCATCCGCATTTCAGCCCCCCCCCCACCCAAGTGTAGCGGATGCCAGCGCTTTACCCGCTGTTGCATCTTGCAGCCTACATCCGCTTATATTGTTAAGTACTTGTATGATTTTAGTTTAGTTTTGGGATCGAATCAAACAAGCTGCACGTTTAAAGTTTTGTCTGTTCTTGACCCTATGTTTGATTCGAACCAGAGCACACCACAGATTGGAGACAGAGGTACGCATTGCTATAATGGGCATGAGTATTCTCCCGGATCGTTTTACTGATGGGAATTTTTCCTGTTGGCTACGCCATTTCGAGCGTTGCGCTCTCTCTAACAACTGGAATGAAGCTACCAAGTTGCTCAAACTCCCAACTTTTCTTCAGGGGCCGGCTGCCAGCTACTATGATGCTCTTACCGACGATGAACGCGACACTTAGAACAATTTGATTGCCAGTCTCACCAAGAGTTTTTCACTGGCTGTGAATCATGAGCGTTTTTATCCTGACTTTGAGCAGCAAATTTTATGTCCGACCGAGGATCCTTCATTGTATCTTTGGCGTTTAAAGGAAATCCTACGCAACGCTGAACTAGATTTGCCCCAGGAAGCTTCTGAAGTCCTACTTTATGGTCAGTTTCTGAAAGGATTGCTTGCTAATCTTCGTCTAAAGCTGTTAGAGTCTGACCCCGACCCTGATTTGCCCAAGATGCTCTTGTTTGCTCAACGCTTTCGTGCCTTTGAGGCTTTACCATGTACATCTCCGAATCCTTCCTGTACCACTGTGAATACCGCCTCGCCACCTATAAATAGCGTATGTAAATGTATATATAGAAATTAGTATCTTTTCATTTAGACTGCAAATAAAATTCAAAAAATATTTGTTTTCTTTATTTATGATTACTTAGTTATAGATTTAGATTAGTTTACGTGTATATATATGTATATTTGTAAACTAGAAATAAAATCGATGTAAAATAATTTGACACACACACACACACCTGATGAGTCATCCCCCGTCACATCCTATCCACCATCCACACCGCAACTACCTCAATTTACTGCTGAACAACAACAACATCTGCTAAGCCTTGGGTGCCTTGTCTCCAAAATAGCACCATTTATTTGTTGCCATGTCTCCTTCCACTGCCGACCACTTGCCACAGCGACGATTGTCTACACGCTGTTTTATCTGCCACGATGTGGGTCAAGTTGCGAAGGATTGTGCTGCTGACTGTGGGATCATGCAATGCACTCTCTGCCATGGCTGGGGATATTCACCTCTTCATTGTGCAACCAATTCGTCTTCTAATGATAGTCGTAAGTTCCCTTCTGTAAACTTTCAAGGGGTACCTCGCTAAATGGCTGGAGTGACGAGCATTCCTCGTTATTTTCTGCTGGAATTGCCTCTGATTTTGACGTTGTTCCCTGCCTGCCCCTGTTTTTCTGCGAATTTGCAGGTGGTTTGCAGTTACCTGCTCTTGTTGATGCAGGTTCCATGCGTTCTATTTTAAGCACGGATGCCTGTCAACAAATTTTGGACCATTCTCGACCCCAGGGGCATTTTGATTCTTTCAGTGACAATTCCAATACGTGTATGTCAGTAGCTGGCCAGCCCTTAACAAGCAAGGGCTCCCTTTAGATTCAATTTATGTTTCCTGCTAGCGATCATTTGTATCATATCAACTTTTTAGTTTGTGACAATATGTCCAAATCTTTAAATTGCATCTTAGGTTGGGATTTTCTTGTTGCTCATCGATTACAGTTGTCATTATTAGGGGACCGTTATATGCTTCTTGGGCCTCATGGTAGTACTCTCCTTGTCGCTTTATCTTTGTCACACACGGGATTGTCTCCTTATTATTTAGTGTCAGCGCCCATGGCTTGTTTAACCCCTGATCAGAATCCACCAATGTTTGCCCAGTCATCAACTCAAGGTCCTGTTCAGGTGACTCTCTCCTCAGCAATATTCATCCCTAGTAGGTCTGAATGTGTTATCCAGTGTAAGGTCCCACCTAGCTGCAGCAATAGACTTGGGAATGGTTAGCCAGAAAAATGCAGAATCACAGTTTTAGGTAGCATATTCATTTAGTGTAGCCACTAACTGTAATGTTTTTCTAAAGATTATGAATCCATTTCAGGAGACTGTAGAGTTGCATGTAGGTCAAAGCATAGCTGAGTTTTTCCCTATTAGTGAACTCCCTACTTTCCCACACAACTGCAACACAACTGTTGACATATGTACAACTTTAGATAGTACACAGGGCCTTATGGGTGGGACACTTGAAGACTTAACTGCTGCTATTAATCCCAAACTATCTAAACAGGACAAGGACCAGATCCTTCAATTATTGCTGTCTTTTTCAGATGTTTTTCATGATAGTTTTGGCCATACTACTGTTACTTCCCACACAATAAAAACTGGCAATACACCTCCCATTCGACAACATCCTTGCCGCCTCCCATATCACTTTATGGCTGAAGTCCATGCACAAGTGGATAAAATGCTGTTGCAGTGGGTTATCCGGCCTAGCACCAGCCCCTGGTCTTCCCCAGTGGCTCTTGTAAGAAAGATGGGTCATATCGTTTCTGTATTGACTATAGGAACTTAAATGGTGTCATAACCGCTGATGCACATCCTTTCCTCGTTGTTGATGATATCTTTGAAGCATTAAATGGCAACACTTTATTTAGTACCCTAGATCTGTGTAGTGGATATTGGCAAGTCAGCATGAATCTAAATGATTGTAAAAAACTGCTTTTAGCACCCCTAGGGGTTTATATGAATTCCTTCGTCTTCCCCATGGATTATCCAATGGACCCTTCCACATTTTCTCTTGCTATAGGTATTGTTTTGTCTGGCCTTATATACACGCATTATTTATGTTATTTTGATGATGTCATCATTTTTTCCACCAATGTTTCTGAGCATTGTGAGCGCTTAGTATCCGTTTTACAACGTTTTCGTGAGCATAATCTACGCGTGAAGGCCTCTAAGTGCTCATTTGCTGCAGAGAAGGTAATTTATCTTGGACACTCTATTTCGCATGAAGGTATTCATACCGACCCAAAGAAGATTGAAGCAATAAAGGCCCTTTCTTCTCCTACGAACCTAGATAGCTTACGTTCATTTTTAGGCCTTAGTGGTTACTATCGAAAGTTTTTACCAGGTTTTGCCACCTTGAGCGCTCCCTTAACTGAGCTCACCTAAAAGGGAGTGAGGTTTTCTGGACACCCCAGCATGAGAATGCTTTTCTGGCTTTAAAATGGCACTTATGTACAGCTCCTGTCCTTGCACACCCCAATTTTGCACAGCCTTTCATTTTACAAACAGGTGCTTCAACGTGGGGTTAGGAACTGTGTTGGCACAGCATGACATTCATGGGACAGAACGAGTCATTGTATATACAAGCTGTACACTTTCAAATCGTGAGCGCAACTGGCAAAACCCCTCTCAGACAAATACAGGTCAGTGAATCTTTCCTCTTTTGGGCTCTTGATTATAAGGAACCTCTCCAAGAAACTGCCAAGGGGAATAGACACGTTCTAGTAGTCATGGATCATTTACTAAGTGGTGCGAGGCATTCCCCACAAAAGATCAAAAAGCTCAAACTGATGCCAGTTATCCAATTCTTGTATCTAAGCTGTTTCTCGATTTGGCCCACCCACTGTTGGGATGAGTGGCTGGACAAAGCAGTGTTTGCCTATAACACCAGTGTCCATGAATCCACACGAATTTCCCCATACGAACTGGTTTTTGGTCGCCCAGCTAGAATGCCCATTGAAGTAGAGCCAGGAGTACCTTTGCAGAATCCTAGTAGCCAATCAGATTATGCTCAGTCACTCAGAAAGCAATACAGTTATCCAATCAGCTTGCCCAGAGAAGGCTGGTTGATAGTAGGAATAGACAGTCTAGTCAATATAGCAGGAGCCACCAGAACTGGAAACCCTTTGAGATTGGGCAAGCAGTTTGGTTACTCCGTCCCAAAAAGTGGAAGTTCGGCAAGAAGTGGGTTGGTCCCTACAGGGTTTGTAGTCAAAATGGGGTTAACTATCAGCTAAGTTCCAAGACAGGAAATAGGTTAGTTCCCCGCCATATCCAGCTGCGACCCTGCCCCATTCCTTTGGATCAGGGCCTCCCTGCCTCCCCATATAAGGAAACCCCAAGCATCAATTTACAAGAGCCCGTGCAGCTAGATGAAGGTAGAAGAATGGGGGTAGACCCAGTCACCTGCGCCAGGTTATTAGCCCCCTCTTCGTTTTGGACACTTTGTAGCATATTAGGCTTGCTAATTTATGTAGTGGGGGGGGGAGGTGTAGCGGATGCCAGCGCTATGCCCACTGTTGCATCTTGCAGCCATAGATCCGCTTATATTGTTGAGTACTTTTACTTGTATGATTTTAGTTTAGTTTTGGGATGGAATCCAACAAGCTGCAAGTTTAAAGTTTTGTCTGTTCTTGGTCTAATTTCTGCTTCGAACCAGAGCACGCCACACGAAACATTATTTTCGTAACGGCCCTATTTCTGGTTCAGCTCGTTAGATTATCTTCTACTTCGTTTATCTCTATTGGCTGAGTTACTCGTAGCGATTTTCGCAATGGATAGTCACTTACGGATTATATATTGGCTTGCTTAAAAAAGCGATCACGGAGAATCTAAGCGTGAGCGGAATAAAGTCAAATTGGTGTGATTTTATTCCGCCCACGCTTAGATTCTCTATGACCGCGTCTAGGCAAGCAAATATATAATCCGCAAGTGACTATCTAATGAGAAAATCGCTATGTATAAATCTGCCCTAATGCGAAAATCGTTACGTGTAACTCGGCCCTATGAGTCAAATCTAAATGCTATGCTGACAATCGGTACCTATTGGTAATGCCTAATTTAATAGCCATTTCAGGTTGTTTCTTCTCATATTACCCAAATTGAGACCTTTTTGGTAAGGTCTTTCTCATCTGAAATATAGTATCTGAACTCTTCATTCTTTACGCCACGTGCTTTCACTTGAGATTTGTTCATGTTGTACTGTCTATTTGCTTGAAGCAAATCCTTCAATTATATTTGAGTGTGTTTGGTATACTTCCTTTGAAAGGTGAATGGATGACCCATTGGAGCAAGTTTCAATTGGATTTTGAAATCAGTTTTGTAAAGTGTATATGCTCTACCACGGGAGCTTAGGCACGTATGGCGTTATTGCAAGAGTTTTAATATACCCAGGGGCTTGTTTGATTTTAGACTTTCTAGATGGGGGATCAAGGGAATGGGGGTTTGATAGAGAGGGTACTTCATAGAAGTGGGAGTCACTATTGGATAGATTTAGGTCAGAGCTAGAGATAGGAAACTGCCAAGTCTGAAGCACGTTACGTTAAAAATAGAAGAATAGAAGAATACGTTCATTTTAAAGACATGCATTCTATTTCTCATCAATTCCGATACACGATGGCAGGGGACCCTCTCAGGGTCGTTCCTAGAATTTTTTACGGATAGTGTAGAGCCTTTGTTTTGCTTACAAAAGTGAGCATTGCTCTCATATTTTATTAAGAACATCTGTTTACAAGAGATTGTGTGAATATTGCATAAACGGTATCATGAGTATTATTCCCTTCACAGAGAAAATTGAAAGTTTTGCCGGCAGATATTGCAAGCTTGGTGATTTACCTGCAGAAGTTTTTTCTGGTAGGTGTGACAGCCTAGACATCGCTACTTTATGAACGGGCCAGAACTCTCTTGGCGGGCTTTTAATACATCAAAATATTTATGAATGTTTAGGACATGACATCATAGACACTCCAGCTCTGAGATGCAGTTATCATATGTGAATCCTGTGCACGTGGATGTACTTCGACACTTTTGTAAACGGGGCCTTGGGTGTGCAGAGTGTGCAAACGAGCATAGCCATCATCAATTTGAGACATCTGATCAAGTGTATTATTTCTCTGCCTAACTGAATAATCTTCTTGCAAAATAGGTCTTAATTCAGCAGTGGAACTCGTGTGTGGCCAAAATCCTGTATGATGATTGGTCAATTAGATCATGAAAAAATAAACTTGATCAGACAGTGCTCTCTATCATTTGGCGGCTATGCCGCAAGAACGATGCAGTTTCTTAGTGACAAGTGTGAAAAATCGAGGCTCATTGCCTGATAGCAGCCATAGTATGTTGATAATACCTAACCAGTGCCATTTCAACGACCAAAGCACCATTTTTGGTATTTATGGTGGGCAGTGTCTGAAATTCTGGGCCTGTCGCGACATAAGTTTCGTCATGTCGTAACACCCAAGCGCCATTGATCCCCTCAGGAAGAAACAAACAAATACAACAGCAATGAAAGTTAACATAAACAAGCGGTTGTTAAATATTTGAAGTAACTAAAAGAATGTATAAAAGTCAATAGGACTGTATATGATCCTAATTTAATAGTGTTGTTGCGACTTCCCAGGTAACTCTGAATCTTTAACTTCGTAATTATGGATTCACTCTATTGTAAATGACTGATAAAGATCGGTGGCAATGTTCTAGGGAGATGTTAAGATTCCGTTGAGCTGAAATCGCATATATGCAACGTTATACGCATTATTTTCTCGTGGGACAGGGTCGCGGAGCGTTCATCATCATCATCATCATCATCATCATCATCATCATCATCATCATCATCATCATCATCATCATCATCATCATCATCATCATCATCATCATCATCATCATCATCATCATCATCAATTTATTTACAGTTGGCTGTATTTATAGCTAAAAAGAAGCTAATTAAGGCCAACCTAAACTAACTCTAAAACTAAGAGACTAAAAAAACGAGAATATAAATACAGAACTAAGCCAAAAAACCTAAATCTTTAATATAAATTTTGCACAATCTGCAGTTGCAAGGCATTCTGTTCCACTGTTTTATTTTTCTTTTAAATTCTTGCAAAGTGTCACTGTCTTTCAAACTATTGGGCAGTGATGACCATAAGGAGCAACCTCTAAACTGAGTATTTTCTGTACCATAAATTGTTGTTCTTGCTTTCGGCAGTTGCAAATGATTTGGATTACGCAAGCTATAATAGTTATATTTTTCGGCAAAGACATCCTTCATAAAAGTTGGATTAATGTTATTCTTTGTCTTGAATATTTCTATCGCAAGCAACTGCAAATTGCGTTGATGTATAGTCAGGGATTTATTTACAGAATTACTACCACTATCTTTGAATGCAATTCGCAAGGCTCTTTCACATACTTTATTTAATTTAGTATTAGCCCTTCTATCGTGAAACATCCATACAAGCGGACAGTAGTTGAACTGCGATTTTATGAACGCATCTATTATCAATTGTAATTTAATAGGATCTATATAATTAGATAGCCGGGCAAGCGCATGCAATTTTTGGTTTGCCTTTTTGCATAAATCTTGGACATGCTTTGTGAAGCTTAACTTTTTGTCAAAAGTAACACCCAAAAGTTTTTCATGTTCACTTTCTTTGATGGTGGATTTACCAATGGTAACAACTGACTCTTTACTTTTGTTGCCAAATATCATAAAGTGGCATATTTCTTCGTTAAGCTTCATGTAGTTCTCTGAAAACCATTTCGTAAGTATTGAACTGTCCGTTTCCAATCTATTAATTATAATGTCAATGTCTGAGTTGCATGCATAGATAGTGGTGTCATCGGCATAATTGCAGACACTGGTATTTTTTACAAACAAGAAAATATCGTTAATAAAAATATTAAATAAAGTGGCCCTAGAACAGACCCTTGTGGTACTCCTACTGTGACATCTCTATATGTACTATATGAACCATTAATTTTAACTCTTTGCTTTCTCTTTTGTAAATAGTTTTTGATGAGCTTAAGAGCATCCCATTCAAGACCATAGGCAGCTAATTTCGCTATCAAAAGATCGTGGTCTATGCAGTCGAATGCTTTAGAAAGGTCCATTAGTATTGCTCCAGCTAGTTCTTCTTTATCAAGGCTTGCTTTGCAAGTCTGTAGAAAGTTTAATAAAACATGCTCGGTGCTATACCCTTTTCTAAAGCCACCCAAAAATGGAGATAGAAATGTGCAGATATAATCGATTAATTGATTATACATAATCCGTTCAAAAATCTTGGAAATGGCTGGAAGTAAGCTTATTGGTCTATAATTTTGCTTTCTCATATTATCATCTTTCTTGTAAAGTGAGGAGACATCCGCAAGTTTCAGGTCATCTGGGAAAGTGCATTCCACCACAAGCTTGTTGAAAAATTCTCTCAGCGGTAAGGAAAACAAATCGGCATTTTCTTGGAGTATTTTTGGAGGAGTGGCTTCTTGAGGTGTCGCTTTTTTAGGGTCTAGTTTTATTAAATGGTTAAACATTTCTTGGATAGTAACTTGCTGAAATGAAAAACGTTGTAGGATGCACACGTTAGTTCTAATCCTAGCAACACTAGAGTGACATTGAAAACGCTCAATAGTAGTTTGCAGAATATCTTCTAAGGAGGCATTCATATTTGTGGGATCCTCTTCTTTAACAATACCTAATCCTTTAGCAATATCAACAAAATATTCATTAAAGATTTCTGCAACCCTAGTATCGTCTGATACAACAACATTATTCTCGAGAAGATTAATGCAAGGAGTTTCATGAATTTTATTTGAAAAAAGTGGCTTTACAGTTTGCCAAAATTTTTTATTGTCACTTACTACTTTCGGATCAAGTTTGCTATAGTACGATTTTTTTGCTTTGTCGGAGTAATTTTACACAAAAGTTTCTTTGTTTTTTAAAAGCAATCCAATTTTCGTTTGTCTTGCATTTGTTGAACCTATTTTTCAATCTTGTCCGCTTCATATTTGCTTTTCTGAGCTCTTTGGTCATAAAGGGGCCATCATTTGCTCGAATGTATTTCTTCTTACACGGAGCGTGCTTATCTATAACTCTTTTTGTTATTTTGTTAAAGTCTGTAAAAGTTGTGTTATTTTCCAAGTTAGATGTAAGTTCTTCTAGGAGTTCCGCTCTGAAATTTGAGTTATTAAAATTATTGTAGTCCCTGTAAGATATAACTCTTGGGCCTTTTTATGAAAACTTCCTTTCAATGCGGTAGCTATCATGACATGAAAATCCGACAGCCCAGTTTCAATTGTCGCAGTATTTGTAAGCTGCGCTGGGTTAGGGTCAGTCCTAGATCATGTGTGTTTGAAATATTATGGTGTCTGCACTGAAGAAATATATGGCAGAATCATCCTTCCTATCACATACTTTTTTACACGTCCGGTTTTAGACACTACAGGATGCTAGGAGGTATATACGCAAACCGTAAAGTGCTTTGTATTATAATTTCTCTCCGATACGCAATGTTGCGAATTTTGTTGCGCATTCTCAACGTGCTTAAGAGACGTTTCCAATGATATATAGTTTATGAACAAATTCCGTGCAACAGATTGATCACATCGGCTAACTCTCTTGCTTTATCCTAACTTTCATTTGCGTCTTATTCTGTACTTTCCTTTCTATCTCTTTTTCTTTTATCCACGGCCAAGTATACACGTCCTATTTACTCGAACTAAATTAGACAGCAACTCCCATAGTGTAAAACTACAATTACTTAATATACTAAAATAGCGTTGTAGTTCAACAAATCAAGAGCGGAGCTACAGATATGCAATGCAATGGAAATATGTAAGCTTCAGCAGTGCGCTTAAAGTGTCAGTTTGATCCTTCACAGTCAGCTTCGTGTCATAACTTTTGCCACTGATAAACAGTTTATCGACAATGCTCTTTTACCAGCTGCTTACCAATCTATTGGAGATGTCTACACCCTCCTTCCCTCACCCCGCACCACCAAAAGTATACCACTGGATTTGTGCCCTTAATGTGAATTGTTGTTTCGAGTGGTTTTGTTGTGCTCCATTATTGCCAAGTAATCATCGTTAGAAACCTACTATTGTTGCTGTGGGTTAATTTTGGATGATATCTGCGTTTTGAAGCAAAATTGTCCTTACACGATTTTCCAATCATCCATACTTTAGCTGTTGAGTATATACATTGTAAAGACTAAGGCTTACCAGACAGTATAATTTCATTTCTGCTAATGCCATTGGTTGGTAGATAATCGCAATGCTTTTTCACTTAATTGGTGATGTAGTTTTGAAGTAGAAGACATCAAGTAGATGCATTTGTATGAAGTGCGAAAATACTCTTCCATGGCCATTGCATGTTGTATTTGTAGACCAAATTAACTGTAGGATCTGATAACACTTATACTATCCTCTCTGTATCTATCTGCATTTATCCTTTTACGACCCGGTGGCTAACATTGATATCTCCCGTAAATGGCTTAGGCTTCTTTATGATTTTACAGTAGCGCCTAAGACAGCGTCGCGTCTTCTGCATAGAGTATATTGTTGGATTCTTCTTCCTTATCCGCGATAGTTTTTCAAAACAATTTAAACAATATAGGACCCATGATTGAAACTGGAGGAGCTCTATATGTTCAATACTATAATCTAAGGCGCGGTGTGACTTGAGACGTAAAACTGAATATATAATCAAAGATTTTTCATCTAAAAAGCTATTTACTAGCGGCTCATGCTGCTACAACAGTGTCCCTAAATAATAGCAAAAGCCCTTTTGAATGAAATGTCATCACTGTCTTCTGGTCTTCGTTTTGAACTGGTTGCTGTTAGGGGTGGCGCAAGGGGAGGGTTAGGGAGCTATAGCTCCACCGTCAGACCATGCTAGCCTACCGTCGAAAGGTGACGAACTCTCTTCTTGGAGTTGTTTAGCAGTTCTAGCACCTTGCTAACCATATCTTAGTCCCACCGTCCAAAGAGTCAGCCTCCCCATCGGAAGCCGTTCATTGACTATTGATATTTTTCCAATTGCGCTCTTCCAAGAACACTCCCCTAATTTATTTGTTGCGTATGACGATTTTTATATAGACCTTTTACAATATATCGTCGCATTGTTTTGTTATTGGCATTTTCGCAGGAATTGACGTCTGATTAATGATAATGTGATTTTGTTTATCATTATATTTGTTGTTTCAAGTAGGCTTGGATTAGCTGTAGTATATTTTTAATGTACACTGAACAGTGTAACGACAACATGGAAGCAATTTTGATGCTCCTAGCAAACCTTTAATCATGGGCCTAGGTTGGAAAACGATCGAAGAACTTATCCAATATGAAACGCAAGTACTTGTCTACAAAGCTAGAAATGGGCTTGTCCCTCAGTACCTCTTCGACATGTTGGTTGCAAACTATTCTGAGGCCAAGTATAATCTACGAAATGCTGCCACAGATCTCAAGCTGCCAAAGAGGAATTCCTCTAATGGGCAGAAGGGGTTCTCTTACAAGGGCTCGAAAATGTGGAACAGCCTACCAACAGAATCGAAGCTAGCACCTAACCTTGCCTCCTTTAAAAAGTCTTTGATGCATGATGCATGAATTGTACATAGCTTGAAATTATTTTTTTTTACCAATATATTTTTTGTACTTTTATCATTGTATCTTTAATAATTTTGTAAATAATATTTTATATAATGGTATATCGCTTTTAGGTAGTAGACATTGTAGTTAGGCTTTTTTTTCAAATTTATTTTTCAAAACATGTATTGTATTTAAATGGAGGGCCCCTTGAAAAGCAGCTGTAGCTGAAGGGCAACCCTCCTTAAATATTTTTAATAATAATAATAATAATAATAAAAATAACTTTAAATAAATTTACTATCATATATTTTTATTATTATATGGCAAAACCTCGACTTTTTGATTGTTTTAAAGTTTCAAACCACCTTGCTGATTCCAGCCGCCACCTCCCTTGTTAACTTCTTGCGTTTTCAACCCGCGTGGTTATTCCACACTCCCGATATTCTTGTAGCTCGGCCCTATCTCAAGATTAAGGGTAATAGCTAATGCCGCACGTTTTGGGCAACGTATGAAGGAAGTTGATCGTTGGACCATTCTTGAACTGGTATGTGGATTACACTTATTGGTAAAATGAGAATTTAGGCGTTGGTTTAAAAGTGATAAGGAGCAGAATATGTACATTTGGCTACGTAGTGACAATAGAACAAACACGAAGTGGCGTGCCGCATGGTTTTTGAGTTTGACTACATGAATATAGAATCTAGATAGAGATCCCCATGCACCTTTCTTACGAAGGGCCTTATGTTAAAGACAGTAAGATACGCCAAAAAGACTGGTCGAAGTACCACAACGTAGCTAATCGGAAAGGTACACATGGCACACTGCAAAATATAACAACAACAGAATTATAATAGTTTTCTCGGTTCGATCGACAGGTCCAGTGTTCTTTCTGCTATTTTCCTACTGTGGTATTTGTTGACGCTCCCATTCGAAAATAGCGTCAGACCCCACAACTTTCAAATTTAAATGTAAGATACAAATTAAATTCCTTCAAAAGTCACTGAGCATTCTGAAATGGATTGTGAACTTTCTATAGAATCCGGTAGGCTGTTCCAGATCTTTTTCGCTGAATGATACGGCTCATTAGAACATATTGCTACTTTCACAGATATCACGAGTTGGTGTCGGCACTACAAGAAGCGTGTTGAAATCGGGCGAGTGGTCAAGTAGTTAGAGTCCTAGACTGCTGAGAGCAGATCATCAATGGTTCGAGCCGAACCCTCCGATCATAGTTGGGATACTCTCTCATTGTACACCCAGCAGCAAATGGGTGACTGATTGCAACACTGGGGATGTTACAGGCGACGAGGAAAGTAACTGGCCATCCTACCTCACTATTCTGGCGGCTCAAGATAAGTGTCCTCTCTAATAAGCACACCCAAATCTACGGAATCCTATATGGGACTGGCTTTTACCTTTATTGAAAATATGTCGGCTGTGCTATCTGAAGGGACACCCAATACTTGAATTCACGAGGGCTCTGGCAAAATCTCTGCTTCTTGCTCATCCAGCTCACTAAGCCGCAACATAAAGGAATGTATAGCCGGATTGAGACTTTCTCCCATTAAGGTTGGTTCTCAAATCTGCACCATTGTAGCTAATAAGCAGGCATCCTTTTGCTTTGACCCATCATACATGATGGCGTGTGTTAAAGATCCTTTTTGCATATTGCAAGTTTCTCTTTTGCAGTGCCCCAGTGTTCTTTTCCAGATTCGAACATATTTGACTCAAGGATTCTTGTGCTTGTGTGAGATCAAGCCTCGTGCCTATTTCGGTATTCCTTTATGCTTACTCATGTTTTTTTTTTTTTTTTATCAATATAAAAAGTTACAATATAATGCTACATTCTACTATACTCTAATTACTATACAATACTACAAGGAGCTATACCATGGGGAGCAAAAGACGATGTCTACCCCATGGCAACACATTAAGACATACAATTCAACTAAATACACACCCACAGAACGATACGCACACTATACGATACTGACAGATCCTGGAGTCTGTTTCACACCCGGCACCAGACCAGCGACGGAGGCTCCTGATGCTGAACAATAGAAACTCCGGCCGAGAGAGCAACCAACAACAGCAATAATTGCTGCTGTTCCTGCCTCCCCCCGGAGTTCCCACTGCCCATGACACCGCGCCTCCAGGTTGTCTGGGTTTATGGATCACGATATGGATCACGATATAGTTATGGATCACGATATACTCATGTTTGCCTCATCGTGAGCTTCTTCATCTTTTAGGAAGAGTTCCACATTCTTTGAAAGCCATTCTTCCCTTTGGCGGCGTCATTCTGGATTGCTCTTTCCAGCAGCAAACCATCCAAGTGCAACGATCTCAGGTGAATGTAAAGAAGCAAATGGTAGACGATACGTATAAGAATGGTTCGAGTTGTAAATGGATCTATATTGAAGTCTCTACTCTCTTGTGACCTTTGTCCCAGAAATCTTCTCCTGACGCAGCAATTTGCGCTTCTTGCTTCTGTACTGTTTAATTCGAATTCTTAGTATGTAATGAGATGCTCCAAGATCCTCCATCTTAAATTTAACTCCCAGCTGTCACGTTTGCCTATTATCCGAAGCAATCAGTAAGTCACCCACAAATAAGGCTATGATCACAGGGTTTGCTCTTACTTGTCTTGCATACAAGCATGTGTTGGAACAGCATTATATTACTATTAGTATTTAATTTTCTTCAAAACTGCTATCTATTCCGGGTCACCCCATTGATCTTAGGTTCGTGAAGGTCTAAGAAACCAAAACACCAGTCAAAACATAACTGAAACCTAAATAGAGAGTGTCTTGCATAAAAATATGAGCTGCACTTGTCAATGCTATTTGTAAGATTTTTCTGGAGTTGTGGTTGTCCTGGGATCTTGTCAAGATGCTTTTGACAGCCCCTTTTTGTCCTTGCAAGAGCGCCTACAATCACAGGTACTGTTGTTGCTTTTAAGTTCCACATTCTGCCAACTCCATTCTCAAGATCTTTATACATGCGGGGCATATCGAATTCCTTAGCAGCGATGTTCTGTTCTGTAGGGATTCTCATATCTATTGGCAGGCAAGCTTGTTCTTGGAGGTCTTTTATTAGTATGTCTGGTTTGCTCGCTTCAATAGTTTGATCACTGTGTATAGAGAAATCCCAGAGGATGGGTACATTTTGTCCTTCAGCTACAGGTTGAGGGTGGTGCTTAAACCAATTAACGTTTGTTGATGACTGATAATGGTTACAACTTTTCCAATGTAAATTATCGCCTACTCTATCATGGGGTTCTTGTATTCGGCTGGTGCCAGTATCGAGCAACTAGATATAAGATGATCAATTGTTTCAATGGATTTGCCACAAAACCTACATTTATCATCTACAGTCGTAAGAATATTTGCCTGGTCATTTCTTGTAAATAACGATTGGTCTTGAGCAGCCAGAATAAAGCCTTCAGCTTCTGACTTAAGTCCAGAGCTCCGAAACCACTGATGGGTTGCAGTTTGATCAACATCAGCTTTTTGGCATCGGAGATTATACTATCCATACAGTGGCTTTTTAAAGCCATTTCTCACCTAGCTGTTTCAGATCACAGGTTTTGGCAGCTTACTGATAATCTTGGCTTGTTTTGCGGCTGGCAGATCAGAATTTGGAGAAGTTCCGATGTTAAGATCCACGGCTTTTTCATATAATTTGGCTTCCTTGGCAATTTACTCGAGCTTATTATGTCTTTGGTATTGATAGACTAACTTTAACATCCAATCAGAAGCTGTTGATAGATATGTTGACATTGCTACAGTGATAGTTCTGTATGCCATTTTGAATTGTTTAATTCCCCTACCATCACTGCTCCTAGACAAGTACAAATAGTCAATATCCGTTTTGGGATGATGCGTGCGGTGTGATGTCAAAAGCTTTCTAGTCTTTCTATCCATTGGTTTGAAGTCCATGAGGTTCCAGTTAAGAATGTTATAGCTGTATTGAACAATAGGGATAGCTAGTGTGTTTATTGCCTCCATACGGTTTTTGGAATTGAGCTCTGTCTTTAGTATCAATCTCATTCTTCTGTCATACTCTTTTGTAATATTTTCGTTCATAGCAGAATGGTTTATCCCATTACATTCATGCACTCCTAAATATTTCTACGTTTCCCCTGGTTCTAGCTCTCTAATGATAGCATCAATGTCAAGATTCATATTTGCTGTCTTCTTTAAGGTTGCTCTAGGAAACGATGCTATAGCGCACTTGTCGAATCTAAGCTTCATCCCAATGTCATTGCTAATCCCATTGCTGTAGCTTAGAGTCTTTCTAGTTTATGATCATTCCTGGCGAAAGACTTAGAGTCATCCATGTAGAAAAGGTGGTATAATTTTGTTTCGAGAATCCTAAAGACATAGTCTGTGTTGTTCAGTAGTTCACTTGACAGATATATGAGGGTCATGCAAACAACAGTGCAGAGAAGAATTACGTTGAAAATTCCCCCGTTTGATTCTAGGACAGTCAGACCTACAAGTGGCTTTATTGTGTGAGGGAAATAGATGAGTTTTCCATTTGGTGATACTGATTCCGAGAAAATTAGAAATTATAGGTGAGATTTAATACAGCTGAAGAGCTTTTGGTATCCATTTATTTGAAACACTATCAAAGGCTTTCTCGCAGTCCATCCATTTCCGATAATTTTCTAAAATCATTTTGTTTATAAGGAGCTTGTCTTTACATCCATATGAGTTCCTTTCGCGTCCTAACCAACTATTTGCGAAATGCCGCAAAGTTTCTAAAGAAACGAAGTTGTGCATTCTTTCAAGAAGTTGTGCTTTGATTTATACCTTAAATCATAGAGCCCTTCTGTAGTCACAAACGAGACTTTGTTATTTTCTCCATAACCCGTTAGTTGCTTTATGACAATTCCTTCTTTCGAATCCCCATTCAAAAATTCAATAGTTGCATCCACTTGATTGAGTTACAAGCCTATCCGGTTTGTTATTGCAGTGGTTGATGTTATAGCGGTATAGCTTGCTTCGGTTCAGAATGACACTTCGTAGTCTATACCCTCTTGTTGGGAGTGCTCGTTTGCTACATATGGTGCTTTGTACTTTTCTATTGAGCCATTTGCACTGTACTGTTTTCTTTATCATATATAACTAGCGAAAAGCTATTGCCTTTCGTACTTCAGGGAGCTCTTGAAGTGTCAAAGTTTCATTCCATTACTTGTTTTGACTCTGCTCTTGCATTTCAATTTGGAGCTTCCTCAATCTTTTTAGGCCCTTTCAGTAATTTTACTTGGGTATGTATACAATGCACCTTCATATTCCTGCTTTACCTTCAGTGATGACTTCAAGCTTTTCTAGTGGCTTGCTAGCAAGTTCTGGCCGTTAACGTTGTTTGTATTCATTTTGAGCCTCTCTGTCATTATCATCATCCACATCATCTTATTGTCGGTCCCGTGACGTTTGTCTTCATTCACCACTTTCTCCTTTATTTCTTCATCAGAGGTTTCCTCTTCAAGGCATGGTATTGAATGCTACACATACGACTCTATATACCACGTGGACAGAAAATATTTGCCTGCAGGTATCCCGGATGAAAACACAAATAGCATATGTTGATTTTCTTTATTTGATGGTGCACAACTTGCATTGGGATATTAACTTTTCCCTTTGAACATTCTGTCGGTTTCTGCACTCCCCAGCAAAAGGGCCTGCTATGACTCAGTCAAATTACTTTCCCATGACTCTCGGTAGTTGTAGCGAAACTCTTTGAACTCCTGACTTTGATTTCGCTTTTACTGAAATCATCCCCTTTTCAGCATTACTTACTTACTACTTTCGTTTGCTCTCGTCGTAGAGTAGCCTGGAAGTTACGAATTCCATATCTATGTCTTCGACTCTTGATTCCAATGCCTCTATCAAATTGCTGTAGGAATCCGCAAGACTGCACGATAGGGCTGCTACATGGTCACCCTCTAATAAAGGCGCCCCTGCAGATTCTAGTTGCTCTGCATGCGACTTCTGTTTGTTGCTACGTTCCATCATATTTTCTCTAGGACTGATTGAGGATATGCAGTATTTCTTTCTTAAAAATGATTTATTTGATAACGATTTATCCGGTAATGGCTATCCAATCTTTCCCATACCTCCTTTGCTGTTTTCGCTTTGCGGACTAGCGACAGTTGTTCATCTTCCAAAGAAAAACATGTAGCGAAAGCTTCTCTCTTACGTCTTCTAAATCTTTGTATCTGCATTTCATTCGAAGCACCTTCATTTCCAGGTTCGGCTTCACCTCCGTAAGCTATATCCCATAGACTTTTCTATCAAAAACCATCTGTATTTTGAATTTCCAAAGACGGAAGTTCGCTCATCTATAGTCGAAATCATCAATTAGTTTCGCGAAAACTAGCGTCAAGTATAAGTCTATATTCTTGTTAGCCTACTTTGGGCCCACTATACGTCAAGATGATGTGAATTTGTACAGAGAACAAGCTTGGAACGAATACGCAGAAAAGACTAGACGAAGTTCAACATAACGCAAGGAATGGGATTGGGACAGGTACAACTACAAGATAGCATACGGCATAGTATAGCAGCAGCAGGGTTATAGTGGTTGTCGCTATATGATCGACAAGTCCAATGTTCTTAGCTATTTTCATACTGTAATATATTTCAACGCCACACAATATTCCCTTAAGCCAGTGTCCGGGGAATCCTTTAAGGAAACGTAACTTCAGAGTCCGGAAAAAGTCACGGCTCCACGGCTCTGAACCGGAGGAAAATTCTGCTCTTTATGATGTATTTGAGGAAGGTTTTGAAATTTGTATCAACAATCCAGGTTCGGCAAAGTTTTTATATAACGCGACATCGACTGTGAAGCAGATAGCCCATTTACAGTAAAAGCTTCCGAGACATACCCAATGCAGAGTTCATAAACTTTGGCTAGTGTTGATACATAAAAGAGGGAGGTTTATGATGAAGATTTGATAGCCGGAGGAAGGTTGGGCATTTTTCTGGACTCTGCGTAACTTGTGGACCAAACACAAATGTGAACCCTATTCCTTTCGCCTCCAAGTTCGGTTTATATGCCCAAACAGAAACTTTCACTGCGTCTCTTTCTCTTGTGCTCAGTTCATTGACAGGCCGACATTGGACCATTTAACATTTTGAGGAAAGCCATTATATAATCTTTCTGACCATTGCTTACGTTAGTTGGCCAAAAACTCAAAATTTTGCTTTTTTACTTAGCCAGGAAGAGGGTTCACTTGGCCAATGGCCCATTAGTGACAATTTTAAGAGATGCGCTTTCGCTTCCAGTAGTAAGATAATATCCCAACACGCAGTATATGTGTTTACTTCGTCAGCTCTACCAACCGCTGTTTACTTTATGCAGTCTATGTTCTCATGTATATTATAATCAAGGCATTCACTGGGGCCCCTATTTACGTTACATTTCGAGAGATTATGTCAAAACACCCAGAATGATATGCTAAAACAATGTTGTCTACCTGGTTGAAAAGGGCTCGCCGCGTGATACAGGCAGCGTTGGGAAACCCCAGCGGATTCCTTCGTTCTGCCTCTGTTGGAAAATCAAAACCTGAAAACTGATATGCTGGCTCCCGCTGCGTTACAAAGAGGCTGATACAACAAAGGCAAACAACAGATAGTTAAGTGGATATCATAACTAGCTGACTGTACACCAGCGGACCAGTGGATAATGCATGGATTCCAATTTCTGCGAAGTTCATGCATGCAAAAACCTAGGGGAATCATGGGACGCATCGAACTGAAAGATGCAGACCCCCTTGCCTGTCCAGCAAGTTTAAGATGAACGTATAGTTTCCCGAAAACCAAGAAAAATAGTGATAGTGGCTATCTTAGGAAGGTTTTCTTTCGGGTGGTTTTTCCTTCGGGTGTTTTTTCCTTTGGGTGCTTAGAAAGGGAGCATGTGAACACTTAGAGATTTGGGACTTATGCTCGGCTTTGCCCCCCCCCTACTCCACCTGTGCTCTTTCAATTCTAGCTTTGTGTCTGCATATGTCGTTAATGATCAGGCCGTTCGTTAGACATTACCGATGAAGCCCGAATATCCACAAATGACCAGCTGCGAACTAGGCGCATTTGCGTTTTTTAGCTAGTAAAGCCTCGAATACGACCACGACTATGTAGCCTTCGCAGCAGCATACAATTGCCACTCTATACTGCTAGACAATTCTGTTATGAATTGTAGCTGTACAGATATCAACACTGCACGGGCTAAATTTGACTTTCTTTTATCCGAGCTATATTTACCCACTGTTAGTTTTAATTAGATACGTTACTATTTCGTTCTAAACCAACGTTAAATAATTTTAAATGAAATCAAGATGAAAATGACTGTAAAGCCCCCGCGCATCCAAATCCGTTTATGATGTTCACTGCTTGATTGACCTCAATTAGCGGCAGGCATTGTCGTGTTTGCCGGCTCACTGATCCTAAGTCCGGCATATAGTGTTGACACTTTTTAGTGCTTTCTTGCTGAACAGCCTTGCTTACAGCTAAAGAACTTTACAAAGCTAGAACAACTGCCCTCTGAACTGCAGGGTGCGATTTACAGAACTAATCCAGTTACACCAGTAGTTGAATCAAGAAGGCGGGACCTGGTCAAGTATAGATAAACGTTCGCTTTCAAATGGCCTTATAACTAAGCATGAGATCCGTAATCGCTTTAGCTTGCTATCAAGTAATAAAATGGTTGCCCTTACCAGAAGATAGTGTCGTTGGCGATTAGAAAATGACAGGAAATCGAGAGCTTGTATCTATGCAGATCCACTATTGATCGTCGCTGTGTGATACCGCTAATGGTTTTACGATGAGGAATTCCGAGAGGCGCAATCGAAATAGAGTGCTTTTTTAGGTAGCTGATAACCATCGAAGAAGCGATAGTTCTTTCCAGGGTGCTGCTATGCCCCCGGTGATTAGATTTAACGTACTGTAGTGCGACATAACACCATGTTTAGATGCTTTAGTTAGCAATGCAAATGAATGCAATAACTAGAGCATGATATCTAGATAGGATCGAAGTGGCAACCCGATAACACAGAATGGTACAAAGCTGTGTCCACTTGACAGGCTTAATAAATCCCCTGATTTATCGATGCAGTGTAGTTACTGAACGAGAAAGTGGCCTGGTTCACACTGTTGGTAAGAATAAGCATGAGCATGGTTCATAAGCTATGGCGAAAGTGGCCGACTTCCCCATCAAATAGAGGATGATTCTGTTTGAAACAATCATGACCCGACGCCCCAGATTCTTACGGAAATTACGACAATTGTGAACCAGGCTTTGCACTAATGATATAGGGATGACTGAAGTTTGGTGTTAAGTTTGTAGCCTGTTTCCTCCAAGCAATACCTTACATCCCAGTGATGATGTTAATACCAGGGAGTCTCTATAAGCCAAACCACATGCTCGTCAAGATTTTGGGTCCTAGATGCGATCGACTTCGAATTTCTCTCTACAACGAATGTCCCTTAAACACAAATGCATCTCAATCTCCGCATGAAGCTAATGCTGGTTGTGAAGTGTTGGCTGTGATGTAAAGAGAAGTATGCATGGTCAGCATTACGACCCTTCTATAGCAGGACTAGAAACAATATCTTTCATCCGTTCTTTCATTTACTTCCTTACTGAGAAGAATATAAATTAAAGACTGTTGGTCATCACTATCACGGGGTGAATGCTTGGAAGCTATATCTGTCCCAGCTCCTTTCTTACTTTCAGGCTGACCTTTTTTTCGCAGGTTATCTTGAATGTAAGAGGTTTAATCATAATTCTGGTAAAAAAGGTTTTGTGAGCAGTGCTGAACTCAATATCTTTCCTGGTTATGTGCCGGCTTGCTCAATCGGTGGAGCCACAGGCCAAGTTGGCTTTTCGACTTAGCATTTCTTTTTCACTTTTTGCTCTTAGAGAACTTTTATTGTGTCATTTTTTAATTCTTTAATGTATTTTCACTAGTATCATTGTATTTAGGCTTTAATTGGCTTTTTATGCCATTTCTTATTTAGCCTACTATAAATAAATAAATTATATATATATATATATATATATATATATATATATATATATATATATATATATATATATATATATATATATATATATATATATATATATATATTATATTATATTATATTATATTATACAGCTCACCCTTGCGCTACCAGTACACCAAGGGAATATTGGACTATAATTCCGGCACAATTAATATAGATTCAACAATTGCAATTTGTTTGCAGAAGGACTTTTGGTGTTTCAGTGCCTGCGAAGGCCTCGATTAAGTAAGTTATAAGAAAATGTTGTTTCTAAATCAAATTTCATACTTAACACTGACCATGCTCCTTGCCGTGGTTTTATTTCATTAGCAAATCAAGTCCCAGTGATCTTTTAAGGTGTGTCCTCATGGTAAACTAGTGTATCGAATATGAATTGAAAGGGTAGTAATAGTGTTACTATCATTCAATAGTGTTACAATCATTCTATGAAAGAAAACTGCTTCAGAGTCGGATAGCAATATCAAATGCAATAGAAGATTGGCAAAAGCCAAGTCCACTAAATGTTCAATAGTCGACTTGACTTTCCAGAATTAACAACATTTTCTTGGCCCCTATTGGATGTGCCCCAGCCATCTCCCCTCTCTTTCTATTTCACGGAAAATTTAAGCTTTCTGTATATTAATCAGTATATCTTCGATTTGTTTTATCATTACATTATGCTTGATTGACTTCCTTGGAAAGATGAGATATCTGTATGAGCTACAAGTATAGGAATAGTCAGGAAACATTTCACTTGAACAATGTACTTTCCAACAAATTGAAAAGAACGAAATCGTATAGGGCTTTACGCCTTTTGTATCTTACTTATTACAGCCTTGTTTCGTTTTGATACTGCGTTATGTTTCATCCAGAATTAGAAACATTGACAGAACAACTGCCGGCCATCGAAGTCGATACTGCATATTTTGTACACTCGCTTACTACCAATCCAAGCTGCTTTTAGCTTTTGCCAACTTCACTCAGTATGGTTTTTACTGCTGTCTGTTTTATGAGAATGGAATAATAAAGTCAGATATTTCTACGATGTATGTTTGCAAGTCACACAATTATCTTTATAAAGAAACTAGCTCAAGGCCTAGTTCTCAGTGTTGTTTGCTTTTTGACGTATTATTACCACATCGCAGCATAAAAAGCCCCTTAACTGTTCTACAACTTTTAACTGCACATTTAGCAATATATAGTCAGTACAAATGCTAAGTGTTAAGACATGATGATTTAGGCACTGTACGCTTCAGTGCAATTCACTCTTTGAAACACTGCTTCGTGGGTTACGCAAAATTCATGCAACTTTGACTGCAGAATGAATGAAAATGACTTTCTAATTATCAACTTTTTTATTGTGATATAGATATTCGAATCTGGTATGTTTCTAGGTGACTGTTTTAAGCAGCACAATTTCTTTGAATTATATGACTTTCGTTATTTAGATTCTTTATGAAGTTTGTATTTTTATAAAAACGTGTAGTTCACGTAAATAGCAATCAAAAACTTTGCGAAGAAAGAAATGTTATTTTTGTAAGTTATCAGTAACCTGCTTTCTCTGCTGTCTGCTTGAAAGCCATCTTTTTATCACAGCGCATCGCGTTATGTTAAATTTTAAGCGCAATAAATCGCCTTTTGTGCGGATACCAGTAAAGATATATTATCATTTGCGCGAAAAATTAATCAAGGCAACAGTGAAGCACTGTCGTGGTGATGAGAAGGAAAACTATGACATTTGAGTTCGTTGATAAAATAGTTGTTAGAACATAGTGCTATGCAATAGAAAGGTCTTTCAAGGATAGGTGAAAAGCATATTCTGACGCAGGAAATGTGGATAAAGCTCTTTTTGCAGCGATATCTATCACTGTAAAGAAAACTCAGCGTGCTACTGGGGAAAATTGCAAAATGTGTTTTACAATCTTTTAACATGGTTGGTGATCCTTTGAAGATATGCAGCAACAGTTTTCTACAGGAGGGGGTTTAAGAAATGTGCGGATCTGTCCGTCCGTAACACATCTTTCCCACCTGCTGATTTTTGCCTTTTACATCTAACAATCCACCAGTTAGTATTTTTTCAGTACTCCTTACCAAGAAGGATAATGGAGAGAAAGCTCAGTTTAACGCAATTTTTGACTCATACTTTTGGGCCTTCAAGGTATCAATTGTCCCTCCGTAACGCAGTTGAATCTCGAAATAGGCCCAGGACTGCAAAAGAGGCCTGTCATTGGAGGGTTAAGCAGGGTCAAATCAGTAGAGACTACGGTAGAATGGGACAGAGGCTAAATACTGCACAAGGTTTCTGGCGTCTTCTCCGTAAGATTTTGTTAGTAAGAGGATTCTCAGAACTAGCATTCTTTCACATTTTGTTAACTAATAACCGTTCATTGTCTGGTATTCTCTCTATGATCTACTTTCCACTGAGTCGCAGGGTAGAGCACAGTGTCACAGATGTTTCAAGAATTGTGCTCTGCAGCAAATTGTGATCAATCGAGACTACTGCATTGAAATATTGCAGCACCCTTAGGTACTTTGTGGCCTGTGTTGCTAGTGTATAAAACCTAGTGTATAGAAGTTTTCTCGTACAGGGTGGGCTTTCTCTGGAGCAGAGTTCACATGTACCCCCTTGGTACTATATTTACTATATTATGCCCTTTGGCAACTTCCATTATATGTTAGGTTTAGCTGTGGGATTTGAAAGCAGTTTTAAAACTAACAAGCAAATAAAAACCCTTTAGTCCAAGTGCTACCTTCGACAGATTAGGGTATAATTTATAGGAGTTTCTAGCAGCGCTGTGAGTACCCGGACGGTGCTTTGAGTCATTTCTTGATGCGCTTACAGATCTTACTCAGGACAAACATATGAAAGTCAGATAGCAATCACCATCCGTTGTGCGCAATATACTTCTTGCTACGGTAATAAAATCTAATGGATTTAATGTTAATTTGCTTAGTTTTTCTGCTTATTTGAGACTAGTGTCTACTGCCCTTAAAGAGATTTGCAGACGTGCATGTTCTCTAACAAATTAGATATTTACAATGACGCAGTATCTAGTGATTTAATTTATCTTGGAAGAGCTAGAGTACGCGGGATGAATCTTTCATAAAATGTTGCAAGAGTTTTAGGCATTCTGGACGTAGCAGTAGGTAGCACTATATCTGGAGACCGTCGAATGATATCTGATCATGATATATCCATTGATTGTACTGTTTCTGTATGCTTTGCAACAGTCCATTCGAGGCTTTTGTAGTCTTTTGCACCGTTCATTATCCATCAGTTTTATGTACAACGGTCAGCACAGTTCCCGGTCTGCAGAGACAGGTAAACGACTGTCCCTTTACGCTTAACTAGTCAAATACCTTCAAGATGAAAAAGCAAAATGAAACAGATTGCATGCTACACATGCTTGGACCGCCTCGTCAGTTAACCATTCTTCAAAATGAATTTCTCGCTACGAATGACCTCTCACAAAATGCATTGATAGAGCATCTGAATCAGAAATGCAATAGATCACAGTCGTAGAATTCTCATCTAAGACGAATTTTATTTGCATCGCAGATCTTATCATGCAAATATGGCCAAGCTACACGTGCAATCCATGCAGGCAAATGGTCTTCACAGGTCGGACATATACAGTCAAAGCAAGTTCAAAGGTCAGTACAGTGAAATTTTGCGTGAAATGCTACCTAGTATAGCACACTGCATGTCAAGCGAGGAGAAGACCTCTAGGTGCTACTTAGAGATGTTATAGATCGCAACAATAATATAGTCGTGTGTATTTCTCCTTAGCAACCAGGGCTTACGCCGTACGACTTCCACTCCAATGCGCAATCAGCGCAGCGTATTGTCTCTTTTCAACTATCGACGAACTGCCTGATAGCCTGCGTAGCAGACAGGCATGCTAGTCGATAGACGTAACCTTAGCGGTAAGTTGAATTCGTTTGGCATTCGTCGGACAAAGAATAGTCATTCATTAGGATGTAGTGCCAAAAAATTATAACTTCTTTCTTACTTGATTACATACCAGAAACAACAAACATGTGTTATCCTAGCAGTTCCACTGGTAGTTATAGTCACTCACAATGTGGGTGCAGTCTAGGTACTATGAGGAAGGCATGAAGAGGTCAATTTTGGGTTAAAGAACAGAGATAGGAGATTGCTCCGCTTTCATGTAACCAGCATCTTCCTGGTGCATTTTCACATTTTTGCTGCCTGACAAATTTTATACACATTCCACATTATCTGGCATTTTCTTGTAGAATTGCAATGCCATTAGCACAGCCGCCAAATGATTAAGAGTCCTGTCAGGTCTATTTTCTCCCAACCGAAATGACCAATCATCATACAAAATGGGTCCAATCTTAGCATGTGTGGTCAGAATCCTGCTTAATGATTGGACAATCAGGTTGGGAGAAAATATACCTGACAGGGTCCTCAAACATTTCGCGGCTATGTTAGTGCCATTAAAATGAAATCTTAGAGAATGCTTAGGAAGAAGAGATTTTTTGTCAATTAACAATAAGATTTAGAACTACGAATCAATCTCATACTCCGATTTAGCATTGGACGATTCTTCCCGTGTTCTTAACTAGTTTTTAATGACTTTGGTGAAGAGAATTGGTCAACAGTAACAAGAATGAAATAGAGATAAAGGCAACGGTGAGTCCCATGTACGATTCCGTACGTTGGGGAGTGTCCGTTAGTGGGACACTTATCAATGTGGGTGCAGTCTAGGTACTATGAGGAAGGCATGAAGAGGTCAATTTTGGGTTAAAGAACAGAGATAGGAGATTGCTCCGCTTTCATGTAACCAGCATCTTCCTGGTGCATTTTCACATTTTTGCTGCCTGACAAATTTTATACACATTCCACATTATCTGGCATTTTCTTGTAGAATTGCAATGCCATTAGCACAGCCGCCAAATGATTAAGAGTCCTGTCAGGTCTATTTTCTCCCAACCGAAATGACCAATCATCATACAAAATGGGTCCAATCTTAGCATGTGTGGTCAGAATCCTGCTTAATGATTGGACAATCAGGTTGGGAGAAAATATACCTGACAGGGTCCTCAAACATTTCGCGGCTATGTTAGTGCCATTAAAATGAAATCTTAGAGAATGCTTAGGAAGAAGAGATTTTTTGTCAATTAACAATAAGATTTAGAACTACGAATCAATCTCATACTCCGATTTAGCATTGGACGATTCTTCCCGTGTTCTTAACTAGTTTTTAATGACTTTGGTGAAGAGAATTGGTCAACAGTAACAAGAATGAAATAGAGATAAAGGCAACGGTGAGTCCCATGTACGATTCCGTACGTTGGGGAGTGTCCGTTAGTGGGACACTTATCCTGAGCCACCGGCATGGTGATGTAGGGTGGCCAGTTCCTTTCCTCGCCGCCTTTAATTTCCCCTGTGTTGCCACTAGGTACCCATTTGCTGCTGGGTGGACAGTGGACGAACATCCTAACTATGATCTGAGGGTTCAGCTCGAACCAGCGATGTTTTGCTCAACAATCAAGCGCTCAAACCACTTGGCCACTCGCCCATATGAAATAATGATAGGCATGGTAAATGCACTAGTCAGATGGGTACGAAGAATGCCTTCATTCAAGCACTTGTCCCAGCAAGTGATAGTCTATAGTTTGGCTAGGATCAAACTTCGAAGGTTTTCTAAAAGGCGAGGATGCTCTTTTAGGAGAGAATCAGATAGAAAGTTGAATTTTGGATTAGATTGGCAGTATTTGTTGTCCTACGTGACTTGCTTTCATAGGAATCTTCTTTTCACCTTTGTTGTGAGAAGGATACCAAATTGCACCCTTGCAGAACTCCAGGTATTGTTTCATTTTAATTCATTGCTGATTTTAAAGATTTTTTACATGGTAGCCCCGCCAGTCAGTGAGACAGATTTTCAGGTGATGGTAGACAAAGCGGAACCTAGTAATAATAGTACAATACATGTTAATATCTAAAAATTTCAAAGCAGAAGGAGAGTTATTTTTCAAATGTCTAATATGCAAGCATAAAGCATAAAGTAGTTATTTACCAAGTCTAACTGTTTAGTAAAAGAAGGGGCTTTTTGGGCCTCAGGACTAGGATCATGTTTCTTGCTCCTTGAAATGTGAACTTCCTCTGGCTATTAATAGTTTTCATGAACAGTATAAGTTGAGATAAGCATTTCTTTGACTAGCAAGTTACTGCGTCATATCTCTAAGAAGAATGTCCCATGCGTTCAAGTAGCTGGTTGTCTACTGGGACAGAATAATCTGTATGATAAATCGGTTGCTGGCCGGGTACAGGGATGCTTAGAGGACCCGACTATGTTACTGACAAATAATTGTGACTATCTCAGGCGGTAGCTTCGAAAAAAGATTGCAAGTCACCTGAGCTCATTTTATATTTCTATAGCATATTCGCTCACTTTAGCATGATGAATAGGGCCCGTCATTCTTCCCGGTTGTTAGCATGCTTATTAGGACATCTATAAATTGATCTGAAGAATAAACACCAGATTTGCGAATCAAGTTATCAAGTAACGTTTTGTTTTACCACATGCCATAGAGCTTGTTCCAAGCGAATCAATTGCCTTTCAACTGTTAATCTTACGGATGCCAAATATCGATAAACCCTCTGTTTCTATTAGAGTTGACCTCGGACCCACACGTGGGAATATGGTGCTGTACTAAACGGATTAAGATTGATAATCAAAGCTAGAAGAATTTTATTGCTGCATGTGATTGTTGGGTAGTCTGAACTAGTTTAGTAGTTGCAAGCACTACATGCCACCTGCCAATGTTCACTGCACTGGGTCAAAGTATATGGTTGGCCGGTTCAAATATTGGCCCCAGGCCACATCCGGCCTGGATGCCATCCCCAAGTGGCCCAGGAGAGTGTTACCTCTTTTTGTTTTGTATTTTGTATTGTCGAGTATTCAATGTTTCGAAGTTGAAGTGCAAAACACAACCACTGCTTTGGAATTAAATCTTTTGTTGGCCTGACATTGCAGACGGCGAATGTACGGCCCAACTTAAATTCCTGATCTTGAAATGTGCCCCGAGCGAACTTCTAATTTAATAGCCGGGTTTTAAGGCCTCTTCTTTGTTTCATTATCGCCGTACATACATTTTCAAGGGAACAGCTGTGTCTTTAAAGAATTGAACGTTAACAGAATTAGCGAGCTTAAGCGAAAGCGACACCAATGACTTTGCAACAAGTTGTTACACCCCATCTTTTTTAGCAGTCCTAGGTAATAGAATTTAGATAGAGCCTTTTGGGGCAAACCGAAAGCCACTTGTCTCATATTAGCAGATTAACACAGAAAATCCTGCTGTGCATTATGGAATTATTGCTCTCTTCCTTGCTTTATTGGTTCCTTGTTTTTTGCTTCCTTCCTTCCTTGTATCGTAGCTTCCTTTTGTCCTTGGTGCCATGCCTTATTACCTCATAGCTTCCTTCTATATTTGCTTCCTTATTTCCAATCTTCCTTCCATCTTTGCTTTCTTGACTGCTGCCTTCTCTACATTGTCTAATCAGTGTCACATCTTCAATAGTAAGGTCATTACATAATAAAGATCACTAAGTTGTACAAGCCACCTTAAAGTGTTTGTGACTGAGCATGTTTTATGGCCCCCAAGTGGCATTCTTCGCCATTACGCCAGGACTCATAGTTAAGAATTTTAATATCATATATTACTTGGTCAATACAAAGAGATCTTCAAACGCATATTTAACTAAGGTTCTTGTGGAAGAAACTTTTCCATTCTGGTTACAGTTAGCTGGTGGGAGCGGCCTCTCGTAGGCTGTTGCCATCGTCTACTCAAATTCCTAGGTGTGGTTCAACCGCTGCAGGTTGCATTTAACGTGACCAGGTCTTTCATTTACCCCCAAGACCATTTTAATCGATAACTTCATCGTATGCACACTACAGTGCCTGGAGAAGATAGGCATTATAGAACCTTGCTGTCGCGTAATTGGATTATATTGTATCGCAGGGTAGCTTTAAAATTATTGATGAATGAATCAAGTGAGTAGTGTTATTTAGTAAAGACAGAAAAGCAAAAATTATCTTTATTGTTGCACAATCACCCTTGCGGCACTACATTGCACGTTGCTTCGCCTGACCCATCTCAAAGCTATCGTTGCCTCTAGCTTTCCCAGAGCGCCTGACAGATTGCAACGTAGTTCGGAGTAAGACGGAAATTTCCTCAGGAAAAGACAATAGCTTTTTACGGAAAATACCTGCAACTCAATATGGGTAGACACCAATTCATTTAGGCCACAGGTCTTTGATTGGGGTTACCAGTTTGCATCACCCTATGGTTAGAGCCCCCTTTTCCTCCAATTGCCATTTTGTCAGCTTTTAAGTAGATATTTTGTTCGTTTATTTCTAAGTGCGATCTAGATATGTTAAAGTACTAGTGAAAACTGACTATGCTTCTTACTTTCTCCAAACCGCTTAAGAGCTGACCGCTCATAAAATAACTCTGACACTTTGTCTAATTGGACTTGGGATTATCCATCAGATACAATAAATATTACTTGGTTTTCTCGAAGCATTTGCCTACTTATTCAATAGTATCCCCCTTACTTGGTATATTAACGTAGATTTCTATTTGAGATAAACAGCATAGCGGCACGAGCAAAAGTCTGTGAATACAAGGCTCAGCTTTTGAATAGAATGCTTGCTGTTTAATGTGAGGAAATAGATGTAAATTTCGTTCAGTGTAGGTGTATGCGACAGGAGCATTAGCTTAAAAGTATGTAAGTCAGTAGGTACTTTTGCTAGTAGAACAGACAGATGTTCATTTAGACCATACTTGGCAGATGATCTTCAATTGTATAAACTAGGTAGATAAGTGGATAAAACCATGACGAAGTCAATGAATGCAACTTTGAAATTGAGATTAAGACGATAAAATGAATGATGAATAATAGGTGACTTTTGCCGGTCAATTGTATCGACTTTATCATATTTCTTGGCGGAAGTACCCGCTAGACGTCAGTGGTGTTGTTCCTGGGACGAAAACTATCCGTGTGGCACGGATTCGGGATCTATTTTACGCGCATTGCAATAGTTGATTATCATAAGTTTACAAATTTCATGACATGGAGATTGATCTCACTGTATTCTCAGGGGTGTAACTAGAAATTTTCAGAAGCAGGTGGGCATAATATTCTAGGAGAATTTTGCTTGGAGTAATATGTTTTTGTATTTGGGAACGGATGAATTTTCATGATTTTGCTACTTTAAAATTTTATTAATGATTTAAGCAGGTCTATTTAGCAGGCTTACAATAAAATATTCTAACATTTTCAAAGAAAAAGGCTTTTTTCTTCTTTTGAAGGACAATTGCAGGCGTCTAGACCCTCAGTACTCCCTCCACCTGTAGTTGTGTCCCTGATACTGCTCGTTGTTTGTAGGGTCTAGACCCTCAGGACTCCCCCTCCCACCTGTAGTTGCGTCCCTGATACTATTCGTTGTTTGTAGGAAGGTTGCTTATTAGAACGCTTTTTTGAGACGTAGGAATACTGATAAATTGATACAAATTTGAATTTCCAATTGAATCGCAAGCCCATCATCTCATCTGTTTCATTTAAATGGATTTCCTGTGATAATCTATGTATTTCAGAATTATTATTTATGTATTTGTGAAATGCCTGTATGACTCTGTAACATTACTCATAACTCGAATAATTTCACTAAGAACATCTCAAGAAAGCTTTGGTACTGAAGTCATGAAACGGCTAAGAAAGTGTAAGCACTAAGCGAAAACGTTTTCATATAGCAAAAACGTGTACCACTTTTTCAACTACACGCTGTCCATTAACTATCATTTTTTTATGGTAACCTGGACTCTTTCCTATGTTTATTATAATATTTCACCGTTTGTTTCTAGTGCAAGAAATGTATCCTGTCTCTTCCACTTTGTCAGCAGTTCTGTCTCAATTGCCTTGTTTTGACTTTCTAGTCGGTTAACCTACGTTGCATAAAACATTATTTTCAATTAGCAAGTTCTAGCATCACATCTTCCTACCCTTCTGTTGCCTTCTTTATACAATTGAAACCACTGACAACCAGAGATGGACTTTTAGAATGCTGCAGAATGTGCTATAAAACGTATAAATACGAAAGAGATTTTATATGCAGTCCTGACTACTTGGAAGCTCTCAATCAAAATCGACCTCGCTCTGTTCTTGCTGTAGTGTGAAGGACGCTAGATAGCTGCTCGGGTTACCTGGCAATAAAGCTGATGTGTTCAGTTTTCTGAACATTAAAACTCTGAAACTGATTTGAGGACACGCTTGACCATGTAATCATAGAGACCAATTATTCTGTGGATTTTCTAAGCAGCTAGATTTCTATTAGCACAAGTATCAGTTAATGGCCACCTAGTGGGTGCTAAGAAAAATTGGTCGAAAAGTGTTAGCAGAAGCTGGTAACTGGGAGGAGAATCCGCAGGCAAATCAAAACTGTTATCAAAATGCGGTAGACAGGCACGAAATTAAATGCCTCACGATAGCAACTGTTCGTCTGCTTGTGCAATATCAACTTGCTAGCTTTCGACTCAAGCGAAAGCAGGTCTGTTGTTGGGAACGATATGGAAGGGTGGGGTTTTTTGTTGCCCTAAGTATCGGTTAATATCACAGCCCCACATAAATGAAGTGTAGGGTATGGGGTGACACTCCCAAAGAGAGTATCAGCTAATATCAATATATAAATACACACACACACACACACACACACACACACACACACACACACACATATATATATATAAATATATATATATATATATATATATATATATATATATATATATATATATATATATATATATATATATATATATATATATATATATATATATATATATATACATATATTTATATATATATATATATATATATATATATATATATATATATATATATATATATATATATATATATATATATATATATATGTATATGTATATGTATATTTATATGTATATGTATATTTATATGTATATGTATATGTTTATGTATATGTATATGTATATGTTTATGTATATGTATATGTATATATGTATATATGTATATATGTATATATGTATATTTGTATACATAATATATAGAATTTGTATGTATGTAGGTTTGTATATCTTATCAAGGGTGTTTTTATTGATATGTATGTGTGCAGAAGCTAAATATATTTACCTCAAGGGAGAGAACTGTATAATTGTGCATACGATGTTGATTTAATGGCATTGAGTATCAACAAATTTTTATCTCGTTAACATAGCTAATCCCAGTAGCTGCTGATTTGGGTGTGTATTATTTGTGAAGATTCAAGAGATCTGTTCAATAAAGATTAATCCCATTGCATATTAATTTTTCTGGAAAATTCCAGAGCAGCAATGCATTGCATGTTAGATCAATGCAAAAGGGATTGCTCACATACTTCTTTATAAGAATTTCGCAGAGCCATGATATTCTCAAAACTTATTGACTATGAGGGCAAGATTGTTTTTCGCTTATACTTGAATTTCAGTGATGTTGACCATTACTACAATGTTATTTTCTATGGTTTGACTATGTCCCATATAGACTATACTCTGTGAGACTATTTTCGTACAATACGGATTGTGGCACGGACACTTCCAGGAAGAGTTGCTGAGTCGCATTATAGCATGATGATCCTCACACTTGTTTTGTTTTCTAAAGAAAACTCAGATAGCCCGAAGGTCTAACCCTTGATGAGTATCAAGGTTAGCAGTATTCTTAGTGTATTTTTCAATTTCGGTCGATTTTGAGCTTTGATATTCTTATAGGCTATAGTCTGATATTATAGAAGTATAGTCTGATATTATAGAAGTATAGTTTGACTTTTTTGTAGACAATGTCTTGGATGGTATATAATAAACCATTGGTTATACTAATTTGTAACGACATTTCTGAACAATATGTTTGCTCTTCATATACATCACTTTCAAAATTGATAAGATAGATAATAAATTATTTTGCAGTGTTAATATCTTTATTGTCTGTACTACTGCTGTACGAAATTGCAGGGTAGGTTTTAACTTAAGTTTAAGTTTTGCACGTCACAGCCTTAGACATAGAAATGGAATATGGCCCTCATTCCCATGAGAGATGCCTTTTTTGCTTTACCAAAATTTCACTATTTCAAGCATTGACTTGCCTTGGTCTATCTTTGCCACATATAGAGATCAGATAGTCTCGAAATAGCGCCTGCAAAGTCCTGACTGAATACCCAGCGCCAGATAAATGCTATAGCTGGAATCACAAATCAACATTTCAGACGCCTTCAAGAAGCATTATCTTTGAAAAATGAACTCAGATTATAGGGGATTATTATTGTAGGAAGATTTTCTTCGTCAAGTAAATACATTAGCTGTAAAACTTTGATTTCTAATCCCCTTTCAGTCTTATTAAAAGCCTTGCAGATTGCAACACTTGATCAATACACCCCTCGTGGCCAAGATACTCAGCCCAGCTTATGTTGAGGCCGGGCAGGTTTATTGAAACAATGAGATTCAAATGACCCCTTATCTCATGTGGATAGATAGACCAAACATTCCATTCTTTGTTGACCCCCTGGTGTGCTCAGGAACCCAGCGTTAACACAGGGAGTTAGGTGGTCAATATGCGTGACAGCCAATTTATTGGCCTCCGGAAACTGTAATAAATATACTAATGCAATCTTTAATTGCAACGATATTCAGCAGAAAGCTTGGGGGTAGATAGCTGACAGGGAGAGGAGAAGAAAAGATTACAGCAAAGAAAGGAGAGCATATTTGAAAGCAAAGAATCTCTTGATGATAGCACTTAACAACTGCATAACTACTCTAGCCTCCTACAGCGAGCACTGAACAGCCAAAGCAGTTTGGTAGATAGAGAATTATCAAGATTCGGATCACGTGGGTTGCGAGTTGTCCATAGATAGTTGATCTTTAGACCGATATATAATCACGCTCTTGAATTTGTCATCGCATGAACTGAATCCAAACGGCTCGAGTCTGTGTTCCTGATGCAATAGCCTTTGGCGACGTTGCACTGTTCAGTGGATGCTTTGCTTGATGTCTTTACGTAAAACGGGAGTTGCAGTTGTACACCATTTAAATAACAGGGCGACCATAGATTCATTCAATGGTAAGCAACTCCTAAAAATTTATTTCCATTCAACAATATTCTAGTCAGACGAACACCCCATGCTTCTATAGATTGCAAAGCTGCATTTGAGAACGCGACAATTCATAGTTTTTGACCACCCTTTCTGTACATTTCTTGATACTCGATGTCCCCGTAATACCGGGTATTCTTAAGCCCAGTTTGTTTTTTGACATTTACAGTCCATAGATCTACGGGAGATATTCTCGGTTATAAATAATAACAAAATGCATATGCGAATTATGAGAGCAACTTTGATTCCATAATCTAATATTTTTTAGTTAAATCCGTTGTTGTTTTTATCATCTAAGAAATTAATCGTTACACAAGTAGATGCAGCTACGCAAAGAGCTCGTGATAATTGGAATGGACCCTCCTCTTAATTGGTTTAAATATATACCGCCGGCTTAGATAGGGGCTGATGCTTTCCGATCAAGCAATTCGTAGCAATTCGCTCCATTCCGTCGCATTAAATAACGCCTGTGTATATATCAGTCTATGTATAGCAGATCGGCTTATAGTGTACATGCAGAGGGCTTGCATACTTAGATTTATTTTTCTGTATAAAGTGTAAACTAAGTGTACGTGCACTACTGTATGCAACTAAAGAATACCCCCAGATACTGGCCGATTAACAGTACCCAGGTACTGTTGTTTACGCTGCTAGCTCTAACTTCAGCTAGCTATAATCCATTGCCAGCACTTCAGGTTGAGGATGTTACAGAGAGGGGAGGGGAAAAATGTCAGAAACTTCTTCATATTTATATCCAATGCACATGTACAGAGTATTTGCTCGCCTTTGTAAGTGAAAATGCTCCGCAACTGGTACTCTGAAGCTCGTATCAGAATACTTGATAATAGTTAGCAATCGAGGTTTTTGTCACCTCTACAAGACATCAAACACAGACAACGATACGAGTGTGAAATGATATTTGTAAAAGAGCGGTGAGAATAGAACAGCAGCGTTTCGGAGTTGTATAGAACTCCTATGAGCATGCCTTTCTTTTCATATTGCATAGCACTTCACTCTGAAGTTGGTTTCGCAAGTTTCCAAATAATTCATGAAAGTTCACAACTCATTGTACAAGGAGCTTAGATAATGCTGGACTTCTATCCACGGCTCAAATAACTTTCGGTATACCTTCAGATATTACTGTTTCTGGTCGTATTTTTCTCAAGCTTGTCCAATACTTACTGAACCTTTCTTCATCACTAGAATTGAGCAGCCAATATTTCACGTTAGGATTGTTTACTCCTGCCATGGACATTGTTTCTTAGTAGAAAGCACTGTATAGTTGCCAACAACCACTATTTATATTTTCAAAGAGATTTTGACTTGCTCCGATTAGAGTGGGTAAGCCAGGAGAAGGGACTATATATCCCTCTGTTATGGGGTTCTAGCTGTAGATTGGGGAAGCTACACTCACTAGAGCTTTGGAATTGGCTACTGCCTTGGTGTTTTTCAACGCATAGCAGTTAGAGCTCTTTTCTAATAACCCAGTTGCCAAAGCACTTACTGTTCGAAAATTAAAGAGCTTGGCTTCGTATGTTGCGTCACATCCATCCTTTATTCGAATTATCATTTCTTATTATTTTTCACTATTTATTTACTCTGACACCTGACATAGCTACAGATACTCTGAGGCTTTTCAAGAACTTGACACCCATAATAAAGGAAGTTATGGTGTAATGGTAGGAGAGGAAAGGTTAATGTCAAAGGACCACAAGGATTATATTGTTGATAACTTACTGTCTCTTTATTTATGATAGATTGACTAATCTTCATTCTTTCTCTGTTTATTTCCTAGAATTAAGCACAAATATGTAGTTATTAATCTATATATAGTTTACGCAAAAAGGAATAGCTGTTTTGTACCTAATAGGAAGATATCATTTAATAGCAAAAAATTGTCAAGAAGTATTTACTTCAAAGTACTTGTTATGCATCTGATATGGGTACGAATACCGAACTGTGGGCCAGTTGTACCATTTATGGGAAACATAACTAAATTGGCACTCAGACTACCAGTCTATCACCACATGTTTGGTGATTTGCCCATTTTCTGCAACAGGAGAGTGCTCCTTTATGATAAAAGTTTTGTATTATTTTACTTGAGAGAACCTAGATTTGTTTGACATATAAAATATAGCATACATACTGGACATGTACAGTGCAAGGAAATAGGGGTAATTGCCCCTACACCCTCAGCCCGTGGGGATAACTGGGGACGAGATATGCCCCATTTGAGTAACGCTATTCAACATCTCCGCAGAAACTTTCGGGGATCATTTGATGGTTTCATATATAGAGTAACAGCTTGCATTGTTTTGGAAGTGTGTTAACATTGGTTGTACAATTTACTCATAGAATTCAACGAACATCTATATGGGGAGTAGTTAGTGTCATGAGTCCTTTTGCCATAACACATCTTTAAGTATGAGATCTGGTAAGGGAAGTCATATCGAACATTGTATTAAACGTTTTTTTTATAAGAAAAACACCTTTTTTCCTGAGGCTCAATTTCCATAACTTTTCACGAATTTGAGACTGAGATTTTCTTAAGATTTTCTTAACTTTTGCAGGAATAAACTGGCTAAAACGGGCTACTCTGTATTTGTTGGGCCACCATAAGTCTCGATCTTTGTACGAGAGTTTGCAAAAATGAGCCAATACCAATTTCTGCCATGTAAAGAAGATGAATTGTGATTTTCTTAGCATTTTCTTGAACTTGAGCCGTGTGATTTTCTTAGGATTTCTTAAGATTTTGGCTATTTGAGCCTCATTTTCTTAGAAACTTTTTCTTATAAAAACACGTGTACACTATGATCGCATCTTTGGTACACTGTAAACAAAATGTGACGGCCCCCTTCCACCCGCCGTTTGTACTTTGCAAACTTCAAAGAACGGATAATGTGTTGAAGTGTAGGGAGGAGTGTAGCTAGAAGGGGCAGCTTGTGTTATCATAGAGCAGGGACGGGGACCTTTTTCCACGAGGGCCAAATCTACGATTCAGCATTTAATTCGGTTGATTTAACGTGTACCATGCTCATGCGAATTAATTTGAAGAGCTGTTTTGCAAACTCAGCATAATATTATATAAGCTGAGCCATAGAATTTTGTTTTTCCTTCGAATTAATTTGTGGCCAGAAATCTTTAAAGTCACTGGCCCACAAAGAAGCTGCCTGTATGCATGGCCCACGGAGCAGAGGTTGTCCGCTTCGGTCATAGGAGAGCGCAGTTAATAAGGGTAGCAAGCATTTTCTAATCACTGGTGGTGTGCAGTATGAACTTTTTCTTCATCATTTACAGAAAGGGTGATCTTAGAGATAATGGGGATTGTGTAATTGTGCCTCTTACATTTATATTAAATCTCAGAAAATGGAACGCCAGTTGAAATAAACACTTTTCCCTTTCCTATCCACATGTTTTGTAGGGCACTAGCAAAATATAATGCTACTGCACATTCGGCTTTGTTATTCAGATCAAATCATATCGAAAGAGATTTATAGGGCGGTGTGAAAGCTTAAAGCCTTGGCCAAATGATCCAATACTTCACCCAACATTTCATACAATATTTGATGCTGTTTGATGATTTTCAGTGTGGTGCTCAAACCGTCCAGCATTTCACTGAACACCTGAAAGCAATAGAAATGTTGGATGGAATGTTGGCTTGTTTTAGATCCCTAGCATATTTCATACAACATCGCTGAACACATTGCTGGGTGATTGAACGTAGTGATCAAGCGATCCAACATTGCACTAAACATAGATGTTCAGTTATTGTTGGGTGAAATGTTGGGTAGTTTGACCAGGGCTTAGCACATCCCGCTCATATCATATATGTTAGTAGCAGTACTTGAGCAGAGCTTTCAGAAATTTGCCAACTGTATTTCAGTTTATATCCAGCCTCCCTGACTGTAGATATTAGGAAGAATATAGATCTACTTGTGCTTTATGCCTAATTGCAATGGCATCGGCGTGCCGAAAGACTTTTGAGTGAAGGGCGTAGCAAAAGAAATTTACCGACAGGTTTGAACGGGGCCCCATAATTACGGAAAAAACACAATAATTTGCGATAAGCCAGCTTCAGTAAAAAGTGGAGTGTGTGAAACCCTCAAATATTCTACTTCTGTACGATCTTGAGCAGAAAAGCTCGATTCCCAATGCAAGTTATGAGGCACCAATTTGGGTGCATCTGAGGAAGCAATACAGTATGTATACATATCTATGACGAACGTTACCCCAACCTTCATTTATCCTGCCTACCCCATTGTTTGCAGCCTCCCTGAGTCTAGAGTGTTCAGCTTAAACTTTTGATTCAAGTTATTCCTATTGGTATACAAAAGATAGGAACATCTTGTATTTATCATGCTTAATGCGTTTTACTGATGACATCAGAATTAATGGTCCTGTTGGCTGGGTATATGCTAATGAATGGAGCAGTTGATATTACCTATTGCCGAGAACGTGCGATCTGGATCAAGCTGCGAAACGTTTTATACTTTTAACTCTGACTCGAGTAACTCATAATGGCTAGAGCATTGCATTGCAATCTATTACTGAATTAGAGCTGAAATAACAGGAGCTGTTTTAGACTGCATTGTCGCGAATATATTGTTACCATAAATTTAATAAGCTGAAATTTTGTTAGGCTATATGGGTATTTGGGTGTTGTCTAGACTGCAAGATAATAGCCTTGGATATACCTGCAAAATTTTAGACGGACTGCTCCAAAATCATGGATGCACTTTGTCTTGTTTAAGAGGCAATATTTTCTATATCATTATTCACATCTCAGCAATCTTGTTTAGATAAATATCAAGACCTTTTTTATAAAGTATCATAATTCTTTTGACTTTTTGAATAGAAGGTCTCGAGCCATTCTAGCCTATATCATACACCTGTTTCTCGTACACACCCTCGGCATTTTCGTTTCAGATTCACTACTTGGCAACCGTGTAGAGTCACTAATGAGGAGTGTCCTGTATCTCTAGTAAATTTCCTACGAAATTTCTACTA
Organism: Mastigias papua; assembly: GCA_964019165.1. Taxonomy (NCBI): domain Eukaryota; kingdom Metazoa; phylum Cnidaria; class Scyphozoa; order Rhizostomeae; family Mastigiidae; genus Mastigias; species Mastigias papua. The sequence goes on from OZ025269.1 coordinate 3,856,269, forward strand.
CGAAGGCACGTTACTTATGGGCTTATGTTCTTGTCGATTGTTCCTTCTTGTCTTTATTGATATAAGAAATGCGACGAAGAAATATCGTATTCTTCATACTTGGACTTTCCATATTAATGATACTGAGTGTTTATGTATAATATGGAGTGATAATAGCCGAATACCCTCATACTTTCCCTCTACCTAGAACTTGTTTATCCACGTTTTGATTTATAGACAGCTAAGCAATTTGCGTTGCTAATTGAGGATCGTTCCCATTGGCTCCTGGTTTATATATGGTGCGCAGTAGCAAGCAATTTGAGGAATGCCAACTATGTTCGAGCTTTCAGAATAACTTAGAGCTAACGTTAAAATTTACTCCGGAAGAATTTCAATTGTCCAGATATTGCGAAATTTCACATTCATTGTGTAGCGTAATTCCTTTTATATTTTAGGCTATTTGGTTTAGAAACGATATTATTGCTTTTTGCATTGCAAATGCCAGGTTTCGAGGAACTTGCTAACCACAGTCCTACTTACTGATAGGCTTCTCTTATTAGGACAGGGGCAGACCTTTAAAAAGTAGACTTGCACATTTCTATTAAACGTTGCGTGTGGGCTCTCATTGGAATTACAACATGGCAGAGTTCTTAAGTAAAATTTAGAGCTGTATTCGTTGCCACTATATTGAGGAATAGACCTTGATTCATATAGGCATACCCAAAAAGCACGTGACGAGCTAGCACCTGAACTATGCATGTTTTGTTGGCATACGTGTTGGAAATGACAATGCATAGACAACACTTTACTTCCAATAGAATCCCCTTCAATAGATATCAAGGCAATCTGCAAAGATATCTCTATAGAACTGCAAACAGAGTGTTTTGAACGGTACACTTTGTATAGAACGGCACGTCAAAATGTCCTGCACTAAGGGCGCAACAGAAATCAAGAATAAGCAAGTTGTCTAAAAGATAGAATATCTAAGTGTATAAATTTAAGTGCTATCTTAAGATTGATAATTCTTAATTGATATATATCATTAGCAAACATGCTGATATTGTTTAGGCTTAAAGAATAGATGGGCTTTACTACAGCACACCTTCCTTAATCGCAGATGCACAACTTTGATTTGCAGCTCTACAACATGAGTCAGATCTACAGGTATTTTAGGCTGTGGAGCATGGCGTTTGAGTGCGAATCACCCGGGGCCTACCTGTGCAATATGTTGTCAATGCGTGTCTTAGCAATCCAAGCCAAGCCTGCCATAGCTGGGACACTTATTTACTCCATGTGTTTAGATCAGATTTATCCACAGAACATCACCCACATGGGCATATGTCTGTATTTTCGCAGTTTCTTAATGATTATTTCCCATCGGAATACCCTCTCACATTTTCTGCATTCTTCAATCGCCTGTAGTCTGGACACAAGTTTTTTTATAAGAAGTTGGTTTATAGGAAAGCGGTGCTCGACTGTTCGAAAGTTGAGAGAGCTCAGTATTGGATTTCTGAGGCAAAAGAAGGTTGACTTAGGCTGATGCACACTAGAAATTCCAATTGTTACGCAAGCACATCATATATTTTCTTCTATTTGCATGCAGCATCTTCTTGAATGTGCACAATTAGATCAGAAATGTACAGTAGAAGATATCCATGCAACAAACAATGTAGCCTTAGATACAGCCCTGTACTGGGCCATGAACATTTAACATGATAGGAGAGACACGATTATATAGTTTGCATAGATGACCTATGAAAATCATGTATTTCATTGTGTTATGCTTGTGTAGCACCTGTCTGTCTTCGTATCACTATAGTGTTCCATATACTCGAGTATTCTCGCTAAGGAAAGTTTTAAGAAAGTTTCAATACTTAAATCAATGCTTAAATCATGAAGCAACTAAGAAGGTTTCAGTGCTGGTCGAAATGATACTTTCTTATGAAAAGGCGTACAACCCATTAGCACTTCATACCAGGTGCTAGGATAAGAAAGTCGGCCATTGTTTACAAAATAAACTTTAACTTTGTTACATGGACAAAGATTGATAGCTGATATACTATTCAATCTTTTAAGAAACCAATTGCCTAACAGGAAGAATTGACTAGGCCTATGGTAGCATTTCCGACATAATCAAAAGAATGATGAAGTAGAATCGATAGAATTTTTAATCTAATAATTATTTTGAGACATTATCCGAGATATTGTTAGGACGTGTGCACAGAAGTTATGGAGGAAAATTGCTAGGTACTCTGTATTACCTTGGACTTATTGTTTGTTTTTATTGACTGTACGGGTGCATTACCCTAATGCTCTTTAATTGGACTGATCTCTCCGTATCCGATTGCACCAATAGAAGTTTGCTTAGTAATTGCGCCTTCCAAGAGGCCTAGGTTTATCTGTAACTAAGTTATCAAAGATGTGATGTTGGGTATAATCCGGTTTACACAAGCTATGATAGCTTAGAAGCTCCTCCTTCTCGCTATTTGATTCTTAATCTGATTTACTATTCTTCATTAAGTCTAAGAAAATAGGATTTCATGCTGAACGAGCCAAGAACAATGTTAATCAAAACGACTGCAATCCTCACAATGAGTATAGTCAATTTCACATGTCATTGCTAATTTCTTTAAGCGCGAACCGTACATTTGGAATACAAACTTGCGCTCAGTCGACGTTATGATGAATTCAAAAACAAAGGCGTCCATTGAACACATGTATAGCGGTAATCCATAGATCCAGTTGCCTTCGCACAAACATAGGTCATTGCTTTCTGCTGAGAATAAGCCATGCTGGGGGCAGGCAAACTGGGTCATTTACAAAATTAAATGGATTTAGTGGGAGGAAAGACTTTTGTATCAATTGCAGATAACTATGAGCTGCTGTGTCTTATTCTTTACAGTGACTTTGCACATGTTGGCATTGTGACGTTGTGCAATGGGAGTTTTACTGCTTGCTTATTCTAGCGTCTTGTGAGCAATAGAGAAGGTTTCCATTTGCAAAGAAAGTGAAATACGAAAGAGAATTATTGCTATTCTTCTTTGTTTACTTGTGTCGTTTGAGAAGCCAAGTGAATAAATGTTTACTACAAAATTACTATTTTAATGACATATAACTTACTATTATTTATCTACAAGACTTGCTGTTTATTTCAACAACTTAAATTGAATGACCTGCAGTTGCATTTGTATCGACCATTTCGTCGTTAAATCTATACTTAATGATGATGCTAATGATGATGCTAATGATGATGATGATGATGATGATGATGATGATGATGATGATGATGATGATGATGATGATGATGATGCATACTTTGAAGTTTGAAGTTATAAAGCCGATGATATAGGCAGAGAACATACAGCTGAGTTTTCTGATGAGCTTGAAAATGTTCGAAGAATTAGTTTTAGTCTGTTTTCCAGCGAGTTTTATGGTATATGGTTGTAGCATATTTAAGTATATCTTTATACCACTGCCATTACAAGTGATGCCACTACATGGCAAATTGTCCTCTTGTTATTGTATTAAAGATAAAGCCATTGCAGTGCAACTGAAGCTGGTACAAGTAATCCCATTATTACCATATCTCTACAAAGGAGGTGCTGGTATTGAAAGTAAACATAACTGCTTTGCTATAATGATTTTGCTATTGCATTAGAAACAAGGCCATTGCATTGCAAATCAAGCCATTTGATTGCAAGTAATCGTATCGCTGCTGCATTGCAGGATGAATCAATTGCATTGCAACTGAAGCCATTCCATTGCAGGTGAAGTCTTCCCATAGCAAGCAATGCCATTTCTATTGCTTTTGAAATGGTGTCATTGCTTTTCACTTGTTGGCAATTTCATTGTACGACAAGCCAATCGCGCCGACAATGTTCGCTGGAACTTCTATTTCTACGCTATTTCATACTCACCCCTTTACTCTTAGCAAACTGATCCTCATTCTCAATTTATCGTCCATGTAGCTATAGTTTGATGGAATTTGTCACAACGATTTCATTACTATGATCTTCATTTTCATTCTAATTCCTATCATCATCATCGCCTTCACCATCACCATCATTATCATCATCATCAGTACCATCACCATCATGATCATCTCCATCATGATCATCACCATCATAATCATCACCATCATCATCATCACCATCATCATCATCACCATCATCATCATCACCATCATCATCAGCTTCCTTCTTCTTCTTCTCATGTCGCCCCTCACGGGGCCTGAGACTGACCCTGGGCTCAGCGGACCGCCTATCATTTGCTTAAAAGAGACGATTGGGTCGGCTACACTCAGTCCACTCTGTTACCCCAACAGTTACTTGGCAGAACTGCAATCTGATCCGCCGAGCCTGTTGTTCACCGCCGAGGCCTGGTTGGACAGTTTGCCACGAGTCATCAATAGCTGTCCCAATTCTGAATCGCTATCATCTTGTGTCTCTTTGTGCCCGCCCACCACCACGAGGAGGTCTCCAGCCATGAGTGGGCCACCATCATCATTAAATCGTCATTATCATCATTATCAATATCGTCATCATCATCATCATCATCATCATCATTATCATCATCATCACCATCATCATCATTATCATCATCATCATTATCATCATCATTTTTATCATCATCATCAATATCATCATCATTACTACCACCACCATCATCAGAAGCAACCGCAGCTGCAACCGCGGAGAAATCGCTAGAATTTGGAGGGAAAGAAAGATTTAGAATCCTGTTTCACCCCCAGCCACAGATAGAGTATTATATATCGACTTCTTGACACCTTCTTATCCTTCAATCTACTTAACCTTTCCCTTCCCTCCTTTTCCTATCTGTTTTTGTATACCTCAGGTCTTAGCCTGACAATACACACTAGAAAGTATACACAGGAAAAATTCATCCTGCAAGCTATTGCTCGATGTTTTATCCAAATCAAGTCACTTTTACACGAGTTGATTATCAAAATCCTTAGAATTCAAAAGAGAATAAACGCTAAGTATTCTTTGGTTCGGCTAGAGACAGTCTATCAATATTCAAAAGCTTCTTCTTCTACTAACATTCGATTTTATTGTGAAGCTGAGCATGGATAACTTTGTGTTGCTTGCAGCGTATTGCAGCTTATCCACTGTCAATAGTTCCATTCAATACGTCAGCTCCGTGTTGTCTATGCCCTAAAGTGTCTTGCCAATGGAAAGATAATTCCCATTATGACCATACTTCAACTATACTAGCTCATTGCAACCAAGAATTCCATGATTCTCAAAGATAATACTTGCAAAGCCAAATGATACTGAAATGTCAAATGAATAGGCACCAAAACGGATCCTTGTACAGCACCATAACTAATAATTTATCAGTCATCATAATCCATTCACTGAGTTTTCTAAGTCTTTTTCATTCGTAATTACTAAATCTAATGAGTAATAGTGATGTTAAAACATCTTACTTAGGAAGCTTTTGAATTTTACCTGCAAACAAAAGCAAACATCACTCTGCGGTAGCACTCTCCACTTATTATTGATAACCTTGTAGAATAAAACGGAATGAAATAGGAGCGTGAAGAGACTTAGCACAGATCCGGACAGATAAAGTGGGACAAATTACAATTCATAATAATCAGAGTCATGAATTAAACAAAGCCAAGCGTTTATCGTTAATTCTTTTTTTGTCCTGCGAGTGGTTTCTCTCTCTCGCCACGGCTGAAGTCTTTCGGGAAACTTAGGCCGTAGATTTATAATTATGAAAGCAACTGTGCTTTTTACCGAGTTCTAAAGCTTAGAAAAACCATAGAGTAAATTATTATTAGAATCAAGCCAACCTCCCGAAGTTCGACGAATTCAGCTAAGAACCTTCGTTTATAATGCACTCTCTAGTTGATTCTGCGCTCTTTGTGCAGAATCTTAACAATCCATCTAAGAATTGGATTATGCGCTCAATATCACTTCATGGCAGGATAAATTGCAATACGTTGGTAGTGAAACAAGCAAGCATTTCGTGAAGAGATCGTGATTCCTTTTGCTTATAATTTCCAAATGGAAAAGGCTGTTTGTTGGGGTGGAAAAGACTGTTTGTTAGGGTTGGCAAACACTGTGTGACTTTCATCCATTGAATTTACACTATTTGTGTAGGTCTTACTTCTGTTGCCAACAGGGGTATGTGTGAAATTATAAGCTGCTCTTTTTTGGATCGTTTTGTGGCCACTAAAGTTTGTCATTCTGACAGCTTTGTCCTCTATTTACGTTTCATGCGAGTATCCTAAATTCTGCCCACTATTATAGATCTATTGCGAAAAATATCATAAAAGTGAAGCGCCCTCGAGATTCATTACTTGAAGAATTCATATCGCTTTTTAATGCGAGTACACATTAAATACTAATGGGAAAATGGGAACTTCAATTTATTTTCAATAACCTCTGCACACATTCATATACCCCCACTTTATCTGCCTAGACAGTTTACGGTTGGTTGAAACCATCGTTATAGGTGTAAATATATTTATTTCAAAGTAATAATAGTAAGCTGTACAAGTTCACTAATCTATTTGAGCATGCTAAGAAGGTCGTTTGACTGAAGAGAGAAGACTCCTACAATGCTAATAGACAGACTGTTAGTATTTTGCTTTCAAACTTCATTTCATTGATATAATTATAAAATCTAAAAATGCAAATCTCACAACAAAAGCAGTTTGTGATTGGCTTGCTTAGTGTGTTAATAAAAAAATGATATACGTATTGTTGACATCTAATGATAAGAATAATGATTATGATTGGAAAAATACAAGGATATCAGTGGCTTAGGGGATTGCACTATGGCTTGGTCCTCATACAAAATATGTAGTAAGTTGTGCGCATGTCTATTGTAGACAACTTGGAAATGATAAAGTTATATTGATGAGTGTCCATGTCATTGTCCCTATACCTTTGGAGAAAATGTGTCGTGACAACAATAATAATAATGATAATTCATTGGAATTTGCATAGCCATTAGCTAGTCAAGCTCAACTATTTACAAATTGAATGACTACAATGAAATAGAAGTTTAGTTAAAATACAGTATGAATGTATAAAGGAAGTAAGTTTGTAAGAGCAGTTATAAACACTCAACATGTTGAATATATATAGTTTGCATAGCCGATAGCTACAATCTTGGCATTTCCAATTTTTCATTACTTTTTTGAATGCTGTTAATGTTTCGGTATTTTCATGTCATTTGGCAGAGTCCCTTGCTTTCTTTCTCGTATGCCTAAAAGTGTCTTTACCTTGTAGGACTGTTTTTACGTTTGGCAACTTCTAGGTATTCATAAGCCTACGTTTCCATTGGCTTTAGCTGTCACTGTCAAGTATTCTTTTCATTAATGAATAGGCTTTGCAGTTTGCTAGAAGAAAATTTCCACTTTTCAAACTATAGTGAAGTTCTGTAGTACCAACAGACTTATCATGAATACTGGACTAAAATTATTTCTCTGTCTTTTTGCCACAATATTACTTTGAACAGGATTAGTATCTTTTTTGCAATCTGCAAAACGTTTCCTGCTGTTGAAGTAGCACAGTGACAACCGTACTTTATGGTACATAGCACACATATAGCCATGGTATTGACGTCTCCTCCTCATGTCAAACTATAGATGTATCAGCGAATAGCCGTCAACAGTAGCTGTGCCTGAAGTGTACACTGCTTTGCTTTGTAGTATTCGCAATGTCAAATTAACGCGGTGAAAATGGTCTGAATCAGGGTTGGCAGATTCGCTTATTTGAAAACACGGCATATCGATCAAAAAATATGCCAGAATGACTTAAAATATGCCAATTTGGTCTCCTTTATAAGGGCTACTTATTCTTTCTGAGAATTTTTCTGTTTTTGGAGAGAATACGAAAGACAGTTCGAAATGTGCATCAACCTATCAACTGTTTTAGGCCTTAATAATCCATTACTGAACTTACTTTAGTTTTTAGCACCGAGTACTACTGTCTTATAAGCCTATTTCTCGTAAAATGCTCCGTGTTTGCCAAAATTAAGAAATCAGCTAAAGAGAAATCTTAAAATCCGGGCTACTTCAAACTATGCCAAAAATGTGAAATTTGGCATTGACAATGTCAAATCTGGCAACACAGGTCTGAATGCTGCTTATCAAGCTCAAAATAGCACACAAATCAGCTGAGGAGAGAATGCCTTTATTTTCTGTTTGTAGGTATCGCCTTATCACATTCAAAAAATGGCAGCCTAGCCATGGCAACACTCTATAAATATCATAACTTGACTCCACGCAAAATCTCTGCACAATAGCATTTGCAATAATCTGATAGCTTAAGAAACATGCAGAGTCAGCCTACTCCTGATTGCTCGGAAGAGTAAGAAAACTGCCAGTGATCTGATTTTGCTAAATCCCTTTTTCAGCGCGAGTACGACAGTGTTGCATTTATCGTTTATTGGATTGTATTTCTTGGTGTGCTAACAACTTTCAATAAATGCTTGCTTAGATTACTTCCTTTAATGTGGTAATTAAGGGCAATTCTTCTACGGTCTCGCATTTTCATGCGTGAAACGATGTAAATTTAAGCCTTCCAAGTGATTGCTTGCAAATTGTGGTTCTATTTGGTAGACCAAATGGGCTCAAGGGCTTTGCAATCCATATCTCAACTTGTTGCAACATGCTGGTTACGATTATTGTAAACCAACATGGTACAACTCAGGGAAGAAGGGTCGTTGTCTTCCAGTTCACAAATGAAGTTTGTATATTCTGATTACAGCTAAGTCCTTGGCTGCCAGTAAGAACTGCAATGGTCAGGGAGTTTTTGGCTTAGGGTGCCATCAAGCTTATTGGATTCCTAGACACAAATCCATATAGATTAAATGATTGATTAATTGATTGATTAATTGATTGATTGATTGAATGATGAACTGATCGCATCATTGATTAATTGACTGATTGGATAATTGACTAATTGATTCATTTGCTGATTAATTGATTGATTGATTGATTGATTGATTGATTGATTGAGTGATTGATTGATTGATTGATTGATTGATTGACAGCCTAATGGGCAAATTAAATGTATATTAAATCTTTCAAGTGATAAAGTGATTGGTTGATTGGTCGAATGATTGATTGAGTGATTGATTACTCCTTATGAGCAATGTAATGTTTATGTTACATTTTCTCACAGTGAGATTTTGTTCAATACTAGCTTTTTTATAAGAATATGATCTATTAGAATATTAAGGCAAAAATCGCTGAAAGTTAGTAATAATTTAAGAACAATTCAAGGCTCAAGCTTTAACAAAGGCAAGGTTTTTGGTTATTTAAGTTTTCTTTACAAAACATTAGAAGTGCGAGCTTTACTTATACGGTCTGGGAGTTATTATGCTAAGATACGACAAAGGAACTAACTCTCCGGGAAGTATCCTTAACAAACCTTTTACTACAATAATATTATTTATACAAGTATTAATGCTCGAAATCGCTAAAATCTAAAAATAATGTAAGAATATTCTTAGGCTCAAAATAAAAAACTCTGAAGTATATTGAGGCTTGGCAAATACTTAGGTATTCTTATAAAAAAGCGTGTAGTCAACTTCATCTGCAAGGTCTTATAAGGAACCACTTTACGAGTAGACTAAGTACCTTCCGATAGGCCGAAGAATTTTTGGAACCTCTACTATTAGATACAAAATCCATAGCGAACTTTTCAATCTTGAGTATTTTCATCTCGGTTGATAATCGAGAGATAGTAAGCCAATTCCATTCAATATAGTCAAATGCCTTTTTCCAGTTATTCATAAGAAATTCCAAATACTAATGCTTTTCTTTCATCTGTACTTTAGTCATGACACTAAATGTGCAGATAGAATTTAAGGAAGTATTACGGAACTTTTAGTTTTACAATATGGTCAAAATAGGCCTAAAAATAAGGAACTTTGAGAACAAGGCCTTGAGCTACGCTACGTACAAAAAAGCATATATTTGCTATTTCAATTTTTCGGCAGTAGATCTGACGTACATTGCTTTAAGTTGGTAGATCTTCAGTTGGCTTTTGGGGAACCAACCATCTTATTTAAAATACGGAGTTCTTGATTTGCCTGCAAGCTTTCTTTTAAGATTGCTCTTGAAATGTTTTATTACAACTGTTGACGACGGCTTGTTTTTAATATCAGTCTATGAAATATGTTTTCATTTTTGCTTAGGTTATATTTAGGATCACGCTCAATTTTAAGTGCCGCAGGTAGATCGCAATGAAGTGGATTGGCAAGCACATTGATATTGAATATTTGGCCAGGACTTCTTGTCTCTTGAATTAGAATACAAGCCTGTTTGTAATATAGAAGACCTTTCAAGTTAGAATTTACTCAACTGTCTTCACAGACCCTTCATTCAAAGTTAACTAGGTACCCAAGGACCTTTGCGGTTTTTGCAATCGAGCTTAAAACTATCGGTTACGTTCTGGAAATGACAAATTAGAAATCATAAGTAGATATGCCTATTTGTTACTTCACTGAGATCAACAGTAATTTTGACACCTCTAGTGTGTAAGTAACATCTAAAGGTGATGTCAGTGTTAGCCGTTCTCAGCCTAAGTTATGTTATCCAAACCTAACACCGTAACCGCAAGCGAGGAGAGATTACCAGCGTAGCTTTCAATAGTTATAGAAATGCTAGAGCCTTCCTTCCGAACTGTTGAAATGTTCATCGCAGACGAACGACGTATGATTAAATCACATTCAAGTATCACTTGCATTTATCTTCAGGGAATTTTCCCTCGTAAATACCAAACTTGAGAAATCTGTGAAGGATTCTAAGTTACATTTTTATGACACAAAGTTTGATAGTTAGCTTGAAGAGGAGAGACACCATTAAGGTATAAGGCAGTTGTCCGATTGACTTCTTCAAAATAAAGTATATAGCATTGAAGAGAACAAATGATTGTTTACCAAGTTAATGGCCTACGACTAGCAAGCAGTATGCTGCTCGTATTAGCCTCGTACATGTTTTTTTTAAGAATATGGTTTATTAGATAGTTCAAGACTACCGAAATGTCGAAGTATGGAGACCTAGGAGACTCTGTGTGTGTAGCAATGTTGTGTTACAAGTGTTACACAAACTTATACGTTCTTAATTTAAAAGTGTTTAGAATATTATGGCACTAAAATGAAGAAAAATTATAAAAATTTCTATACTAGGCCAATATAAACTTTCTTGTAAAACAAACTTGTGCATTTTAATAAGAGAGATTAGATAATATTCTGGTAGCGATGTATCATCCAAAGTGTTTCAGAAGGAGCTGATTCACCTGATGTTTCTTCATGTTACTTCCTTCATACAATGTTTGCATGGAATTATGGAAAAACAAGTCAAAGGAACACTTGTAAATGTTGCGCAAACATCCTCTGTTGGGCAGTATCTACTAGGTTAGTTCTGTTGAATTGTTGGCACTTTGGCAACTTGATATTTCTAAACCCTTCAAAAGCCCCAGACTTTTGTCAACTCAAATTTTGCCCATCATCGCAACATTTTCTCTCCTAGAGAAAGCTTGCATCCCTGAGGGTCTACGTCACCCTAACTTATTATACGAACGTTCCTAATTCCATTGGGATAGATTGGCCAATCAATCATGCGTAAACACCTGTTAGAATAGTCACGTGATTACGGAAGGTTGCATTATTAGTGTATAGCTTTGTTGATGTTCTTGGTAGCTCGTACACATTTTTGATAAGAAACTTTTGCATTGCCCAGTATTGAAACTTCCTTAATTTCTTCACGATTTCAGTACCAGAACTTTCTTATATCAAGACTTTCTTCTCATATGAGTGTTTGATTTTGCGTACCATTACAGTTTTGCAAACACAGATCAGCACTAAACAATCATAGCACTGGCATAAATGGATTAACACTGGACAAATTTAGACATTAAATGAAAGAGATGATGTGCTTGTAGTTAAAATTGGGAGTTTTAAGTGTATCTTAGCTTATCGACTAACTTAGGTCTCAAAACCCAATATTGAAATTTCTTAACTTTCTACACTCTCTAGGGGTACTTCCTAGTAGAGTGAGACGTGTAGTCATGTATGTAAAATTCAACACCCACATCAAGTTACTAGGAGGAATTGCAAGATAGGCATATTTTGTTGAAAGAGCACACAAGCAGACTTCAGGAGAGAGACCTTCTAGCAGTGAACTTCTTCCGAACATGCCCATTGCCTTTCTGGACATCAAGAAAATCGCTTCTGAATCTTGAAATCTCACACTCTATAGATTGATGGCCAGCTTGCTGTCAAGATTTCAATCACTTTGGTTGATTTCCAAAAATCCTCGGAAATGATCGACATTCCGTAATTGGACAAGCGGTATTGTGGTTATTATTCCATAATATAAGTTCTTTCGTAGGTTTCATAGTACATAAATCTTCAGTTAAAATGATATTGCTCTCTGAGTGTGATATTTGAGCTTGGCAAACTTTGATGATACTCCAGTTGTGTACGCTCAGCCTGTCAATAGCTGTACGAAAGTTGCACATATTTTCTCATTTGAATTTGGTTTATACAAAAGTAGCTCTCAACTGCTTAAAAGTTAAGAAATCTCAGTACTGGATTTTTGATACATAATAAAGCTGATAGTTCATATACTTTACAATTTCCTATATTCACGCAAGACAATCATCGCCTGTACTAAAGTTGTATAGATTTCTTGTGGTAGCATATATAGTAGAGGGCTATATTTGCATAGTGCATGTCTGTCTGTGTGACATTATAGTTATACGCAGATTTGATAACACTCATTTTTTTATACGAAACTGGCTATAAGAAACGAGTACTGGACAGTTTGAAAAAATTAAGAAACTTCAGTACTCTTTGCAAAAATTTTAAGAAATCATTAAATCGTGATGAAACTGAGATCAATGAAATTTTGTAGAATCCAAGAACATGATTGCCCTGTTGGCCTAGAACTTAAGACACAAGGAATAAAAATATACTTCTCACATTTGAATACAGTATCAGAACAGAATCGAATCTCTTGACATGATATAAAGGTCTCTAATATTCTATAACAGTAGATTCAAAGCCTCTCATCTTCTGTAATAGTTCCTAACGTTAACTAAAGTTTCCTCCTATTTTGAAAAGGTAAACATAAGGAGCCCCAAATATTAAATTCACGACTACATAATCAGGAAATACTTATGAAACCATGTTTATTGAAATTTCCTGAATTTTAAGAAACTGGAGTATTCAACTTCGACCTTTGCTTCTTTTAAAAAAACATGAGTGTATTCTTGCTAAGTAAGTCTTGATAAAGCTTAAGTACTTTAACCATGAAAGGCTATGAAAGTTTCATTATTGGGCGAAAAAAGCTTGGTTGTAAAAAACATGTATTAAACACATATTCCGTCACAAAATAATTTATGCTTCTGCTAAGTTTATGTTACACCATTCACTATCCGGTTTGTTCGTGGTGCTTTACGTCAGTTCAAGGTTGTCATGTGAAGTTTCTAACAATATTGATTTGATTGTTAATTGAAGCCATTTTTGATATTATAGTGGATACAGTAAAGCATGGTTTAATGGATGGCTCCTTTTTCGTAAAACTAGTGACCTTGTATATCTGACATTTATATCAGAACAAGAATTACACGTTTTGTTTTATAGGACTGTGGTTTATAAAAAAGCAGTGCTCGGCTGCTCAATTAGTTAAGAAAGTTCAAAACTGGATGTTTGGACTTAAGGAAATTTATACGTTCACATGCATTTCAAAATTCCACTTTCACGCAACCAAACCCTTCTTTTGTTTAATTTGCATAGATTTTCTGTAGTAATGTTTGTATTTCAGAGTTACTTTTGTGTAGTACCTATCTCTTTTTGTAACTTTGCAGTATTACACAAACTCGGATATTCTTCATAAGGAAGAAACTCTTAAGGACGTGTCAATACTGAAGTGAGGAAAAAGCTAATGACATTTCGGTACTGGAGGAAAACAATTTCCGGTATAAAGCGCATTTTCAGACTTCTTGCCAATATGCAAAACTAACTACCAATGCAAACGCATAGCACTTCTTTTAGTCTTCCTTTTGGGAACCGTTCAAGTGTTCCTTATCTGAGCTCTTGAGAAAATTAAGTACCCACTCTTGGCATAATCTCATCGCCTTTGTTTCTTAGGCGAACTTTAAAGGCTATCAATTCTAACCGTTAGGAAAACTCAAGATCTCACATGACCACAGAGTACCAAGCAAGTGGTCTGTTATGAATTAATGCCATTTGAGTCCCTGTAATAAGACTCTCAGTTCTGGTGTTACCTTTAAGATTGCAATTAAAGTGATTTATAGTCTGTCTTCAATGCAGTCACCCTTTCATAGCCATCCAGAGAAATTTTAAACCTACCCGTGCATAACAGGTAACATTCCTATAGACATAATGAACTTTAATTGGCCTGATTTCCCTCTAATTATTTAACAAACATCAGCCGCGGCCATTCGATTGTTTATAAACACAATGCCATATGATTGTATCTTGTGCGCGATTGTTGGTATCTTTGTTGGTACCTTTTTCATTGTCGCGATATTGCATCCACACAGACAGTGTCAACCTACCTAGATACAATTTCTAACAGTCCCTGACCAGTTGCTCTTTAGTTATGAAACATTCCATGCATTGTTCTTTCTGTTTCTTCTGGGTATTTTTTATCTTGGTAAAGGGTTTTCTCGTTAGAAGGAGGTTTATAGGAAAGTTGAATTCAACTGCTAAAAAAGTTAAGAAGTTCAGTGCTGAGTTTTCGAGACCTAAGAACGTCGATAAACGATGTACCTGTAGAATTCTAATACTCACGCAAGAAAATAATCGCTTTTACCTAATTTCTTTAAGTTTATGCAGTTCATATCTGTCTGTTTAACACTGTATTGTCACGCAACCTTGAACTTTTCTTGCTATGAAAGCCTTAAAAAAGTCTTCAGAACCGAAATATAAAAAGCTAGGAAGTTGCAGTACTGAGTCAAAAACGTTCCTTTTATGAAAGCCGTATATTCTGGTGTTTAGCTCACGGAAAGAAACAGAGGATGCACTTAGCTTTTGTATGTGTATGGGTAGTATATAAAACGAGGATCAAAGACTTCAATGTCGATTTACAGGCGTCTGTAGCTGTTGTATGGACTACCATCCAAATAGCTTGCCCTATGGCAGGTCGATATCTTAAAGGACACCTCGAGCCAAGGCTGCGTTCTTGTCTAAAGTCTACTCAGTAGCTTGTTATAACAACGCAGCGTAGATAAAGATGGGAGGAGAGGGGCTGGCCACCCTACTCAACAGAGCTGATCCCCCGGGATGCGCATTACCTCAAGCAGGTGCTCCCAATTTAGAGAATGCGTATGAAAATAACCGTTGCCATCTGTAGTCATTTACTTCTAAGTGAAATGCTTAGATAACATAGCAAACGACAGCATATCCATCAAATGCATGAGAGCTCTGTCAGGTCTATTTTCTCCCAAACTAATTGACCAATCATCATGCAGCATTCTGACCATACATGCTAAGACTAGGCACATTTGGATGATGATTGGTCAGTTAGGTTGGGAGAAAATAGACTTCTTCGGAGTTCACAAGCATTTGGCAGCTATGCTGTAAAAGACATTCTGTAGTCCTTCTTTATTAGCAGCATTAGTGACTCTTCTTTGTGTCTTTGTAAGTAAAGGTAATATTGCAGAAAGACTCTAAGGAAAAACCCCCAGCAAAGTAAGAAGGAGAAAAGCTAGGTAGAGATGGAGATGAGATCAAGTTTATTGATTTAAGAATTGAAAAAGACTAGCCTGCATAGGTGGGGCCTGCTGTTGCTAAGATTTAATTTAAAAACAGGCAGGCCATGGAGATACAGTTCATTACACTAGCATTTCTCATAGGAAGTGGACATCATCATAAAATATTTCTTTCTGTTTCCTACTATGAAATTGCTTAGTTGTGGTCCTAGGTTAACCTATACTTTTACTAGTTACTACTAGAGGATGAGATGGTTTGCAGCTGTCAGTATTTTTAAGGAAGTAATCTTTATCGGCGAAATTTGGACGCCTTCATATTTACATTCGAATTCCTAGTACATCCAAAAATAACTACTGCTTGGTTCGCGCTATCAATACTGATTCAATAACACAGAGCCCTTTCTCCGATTATTAATTCTTACTCTGAACATTTGAACTTCCATTTTAAACATTATAAATATTTCCTGACATCGATAGTCCTGAATTCATGAGATCGAGGCTTCGCAGGGTTTGGAAGATTTACTTATCCCGCGTTGCTGCGAAAGCATTTAATTACAAAAACTTAGCTATTGCAGGTCACAGCCATCATAAATTTAACGCAAGACTAAACACATACTTTCAACGAATGCTTGACAATGCTGCTGCATTGCTCCATTACGACACACGTGCTGCTATCTGTCTATGATAGGAATTTTAGTAAGAGACAATGGCACCTGTTTACTGGTCATATTGCTTAATGTGTGTTTTATAAATAGAAAAGCCTTTTACTTTGCGGTAGTGACTATGTAGGTTACTGTCAGTGCATTTACAGAGCGAGACGAAGCCCTCTAAGCTAGGTGCAGAACCCTGAGATCACTCTCCAAAAGAGGTATGTTCATTTATGGTTTATCCACTACGTCGGTAGAGTGAACCTATTGTTGGAGTGATTCCTGAAGTTTTGGGTGTTAGTGCTATTATGATATTGAATTCTCCTACTTTTTGAGCAAAGCTTGGCATTTCTTCAGTAAATTTTGTTGGTACCACCACCAATTCTATTCCTTTATATGACTATTTCAACTCAAAATAGAAGGGGCAAACGTGCATCGCTAAAACCTATATCACCCTATTTTAATATTGTCTTGATTTTTCTTGGAACAGCTTTTCTAACGAGGAAGCAAAATTTTTCCTATTTTATCAGAAGAACTTTTTACCACAACTTATAACGTAACGTTTATCTATATATATATATATATATATATATATATATATATATATATATATATATATATATATATATATATATATATATATATATATATATATATATATATATATATATATATATATATATATACTATATATTTATATATGGTTCTATAAATACACATAGTTATCAATTAGTAATTGATATATACAGCCATTGGAGAAATCGAAGGTTTTTACGTTAGCTCTCATTGGCAGAATCATTGCTG
The DNA here is from genome assembly GCA_964019165.1 of Mastigias papua. Classification (NCBI taxonomy): domain Eukaryota; kingdom Metazoa; phylum Cnidaria; class Scyphozoa; order Rhizostomeae; family Mastigiidae; genus Mastigias; species Mastigias papua. The sequence continues at coordinate 3,873,430 of OZ025269.1, forward strand.
GAAACAATTTAATTATATCTCGCTGAAATTGCATGAGACATAGAGGCACTAAGTCCTTGTTGGATAATCATACTCACTCTGCTCAGTGCTCTTTGCTATTGTATTGCGATATGTGGATTCATTTCGAGTTGAACACAACGTAGCATGCAACACAAATTCCAGTCTAGTGATTTTAGCGACAGGTTAGGAACCATTTGTGATGATGTTACTCCACAGGAGTGAGTTAAGAACTTGTTTTTGTGCTGTCAATGCTTATGGCTGGTTCTTACCATGACATGATATGAAACAATAGTCTTTCAGGTAGAGAGTTAGCCCTAAAAATCTGACCCCTTAGATCTGTACCCCTTTCTTGTTAGTTTGCAAACATTTTATGTTTTACGTAGAAGCAGACAACTGTTGAATGATCGTACTTTCTCCTCTACGGATTTTTAGTGCCTATCATACTTTACAATCAGCTTAAAAATCTACATCTTGAATATATGTTACAATGTCTTCAAAACTTTGACTCTCTTTACAGTGTACATACTTGAGCTAATGAGCAGACCGTAAATCAGAAAGCGGACACCAACAAGCGACATGACAACTTTCGCAGTCCAAGAGCTCTTCTAAATTTCTCTTGGCTTGGGAGTCTTTCTGCTTTAGGTGCATTCAGCCATAATTTCTTTTGTATTGAACGCGAACAAAATTCGAAAGTATTTGTGCCATTATGATAGCTTTCTCTTGGTGTCTTTACCGCTATAGTCTTTGGCTAGATGTGGCTCAAGCGCTGCTTTCTTCAGGCCTGCATTCATTCAATACAGCCATAGCATTCGTTTTTCAGTAATTTTTGATCGCATATCTTCCTTATTGGGGTTCATTGTAAGCAAGGGGAGTTGTGACCTGGCTGGGCACAGGAAAATTTCGGCTCAGATTAATAAGTTTCGAGACGCTGAGCAGATCATGAGGAGCTGTAGCCTCAGAAACTGTTTTGACTGCTCCATTTGTTCCTGGACACCTTCAAATGCTGAATACTATTCGTATGCAGTATGACATGCATTGTAGCCCTGTAACATACAATTTTGCATTTTGTGTCTGGTATACTGACTTTTTAGGGTCTAAGGGAAATACGGAAAATGGTTCATTTTAAACTTATATTAGGATTTACTGGTCTGTATATATTTTGAATTTGTTTTAAGAAACTGAACTAGACAGAAATCATGATAATGCCCATTGTTCCTATTTGCAAACCATATAGGATCATAGTAGGATTGCCTATTTTGGGCATATTTGCTAACACTTGTGCAAATTCGAAGTCCAATGCTTGACGATCACGATAGAACAGAATACTTACCTTGCAAGAAATCAGAAGCACAATGATGAATACGAAACAGCAGGATCTAAAACAGTGGTTCTTATATGTAGGTACTGATACAATGCTTAGGAGGCAATGTCGACATTTTGCATTGGTCTTACCGAGATTTTTACAAGATTTTGGTGGTTTTTAAACGACTTGGCTTACGCTAGTGGAGACAAAGAGCCATAAGTTTCTAGTCAGTTTGATATGGAAAAAGAAATGATAGAAAAATTTTAACAAATAACCACTCGAAAATACAAGAGCATCTCTTGAAAATAACCCCATGAAATGCATCTTCCAGCTATCTGGCGGGCCTAAAATTCAAACATCTCTCTCCAGACTAGCAACTATAGTGGAATCTCATGAAAACACAATTCCACGCAAGTCATGGCTTTCAATCATGCATGATGGAAAAATATACAACTTTGACAGTCTATCAAACTTGTGAATGAAAATTTTCCGTATTTTCATTGAGATCATTAGATTTAAGCAAGCTATGAATATTACTATTATTTTGCTGTACACATTTGTGTACATAATGTGTACATGTTTAATGCTTTACTTTGTCTCTGTCTCTTTTTGACATACAGGTTACCGCCTTGGTTGATATAAATGCTGCCCTAGACAGATTGGGCCCCTATATTGTCAGATTTTCTCAGCCCTACTCTTCGAGTCACAACGCCCCTGCAGGTGCTCATTCTGCACTCTCTAGTTATAAAAATGAGAATTTGTACATATATAATATATATATAATATATATATATATATATATATATATATATATATATATATATATATATATATATATATATATATATATATATATGTATATATATATATATATATATAAAGCCAATAGCCTTTAAATAACAGCAAGACATACGTGGAAAAACTGGAATAACTAAGACTTTTAGGATATAGACCTATTTGTTATTGTTGTAGGAAGCAAATGTGGTTGCTACACGTCATTGTGTGTAAACTAACAGCATTTTCAATTTCAATATTTGCTTTTGCTTGCTTTGAGTCTGATATCTTTCTACCTTGTGATCTTGACTTCAAGATTCCTCGAGTATCTTATCAATGGTTTGTACATGCTGTCCCGCGCGGGCCAGCATATCGTCTGCTAGCATGCTTACGCGGATGAATAATCGTTAGAGGGTACTATTGAGCATATTTGACAGATTCTGCTTTGCGAGGTGTTTCTTGACTATAGACAGGCGATATTGAACAATCTGCAATGACAGGCGTGCGATAAATGTTGCCTTAGGTCAAACTGTTTTACCGTAATGCTATGATATACTTAAAATCACATAATCCCGGCATTTCTTAAATCAACTACTTTCCTTTACGGCTTTTCGTCTGTCATGGTCGGTTGTAGCTATTGAGTTATCGTCTCTCAATTATATGGTTTTATCTTATATGCAGTTGTGGATGCGACGGTTTACTTTGCCGTAGAAAAGGCCCGTGAGGCGCAGATGATTCGTTATCGCATTGTGATACGCTAGAGAGCTGTACGTGCTCTCAAATCAATTACTGCAGTATTCGTATCGCGTAAACTCGAGTTTATCTGAGAAATCACCTCAAGTCAATTGTTACATTGTGCTTACGGATTATCGGACTTCGCTCGTTGGCTTATCGTTAAATGCGTTTATGCTTATAAAACGCGAACAATGTGTTTTGCATTATCCATCGATTGACATCCAGTTCGAGGGCAGATGGCAGTGAGCTCCGACGTGATTAATGAGTGAAGATCTGTGTCTTTTTGCTCCATCACAAAGCTGATTGGTATGGCCGTGTTACTCTATTAATTTGATTTAGACTCAATTGAAACCAAGTGGCTTAACAATCAATGTTTGAATAGTTCTACCTATCTGCTTGCGATTTTACGAGAGCTTAAATCAGTAACACCTAGCTCAACTTGATAAATGCATTACATTCTGCTAAAAGATGGATAGCTTCATATTAGAATCAGCTCGCTTGTGGCTAAAGGTTTCTGCAATTGTATTTACAGAAGTTATCTTGATATAGTTCATTCATTAAAGTATATATATATATATATATATATATATATGGATCAACGTTTGTGACTGTTGTACAATAATTTTGAGCTACGCGACATACTTTTTCCTACTTACTTCCTTTTGAGTCACTCAAAATAACGACGTGTATCATTCAGAAAACCAAGTAATTGCAATTTTACTCAGAGTGATTTAACTGTAATACAGCACTTCCACATATTAGCTTGTCATAGCCTCTATCCATTTCTTACTTTTTGCAGACTCCATCTATCCATTGCTTTTTGACTGCTGTTTTTGTCGGGGAGAGCTCGGCAATTTAAGTAGCAGACTTGTAAGAATTCAACTTAACCAAATAACGAGTAACTTAGTGCCTGGAGAAGCTCTTCTATTGAGCTATGTTTTACCCTATTGCTAGGCTTGCGAGACTTTTCAATCCGAATTGAAGGTTTTGCAGACGAAACAGTTTATTTAGGGATTCGATTGAAAGCTGTAAGGCGCTATGATGGGCAATCTTGAACAACTGTTGTTTATTGGTTTGTTAGGGATAGCTTATTTTCAATCGGATTCGTTCTATCTCTTTTATATAATACTCCAAACTTAACTTCAATAAAGGTACGAATAGCAGATTACAGATCTCTGAGGTAGTACTGATGTTGCGTGTAATGTAGGCGATATGCTGGTTCGCATAGGGTACTTCGTTTCATGTTAAAACTAGCAAGTCTTTCTGCAGAAAACATTCACGCGCGATTCACTTATGTAGTTGCAGGACTGTTATGTTTGCTTTAATTCTGATGTTAGGAGTAATTTGTTGTTCATCTTGTCAAAGTTTGAATTAGTTTTCTATTCACGAATCCTTCGTCAGTGGTATATTGTGACATCTAATGTGGAATGTGGCTTCTACAAATAGGGGGAAAAGGTTTTACCAAATGAGAGATTTATTTAGCTGCTATTAGTTCAGAAACATAGTAGCTGAGGTATTTCAATCAGATATGCTAATCGTTGCTGCATTTTCAACCAACAACAGCATAACAATCATTTTTATCCGAAACAATTTCTACAATTTCTGTGTCAGGCAGTGATTGTCTTCACTCGCAAAATTTTAGTGAATTAAGCGTCTGTGAAATTCAAGTAGCCAATTCTCTTTCAGACTGCCAAGCACTACCTTGTCGATTTGATTATAAAACTATGAAGCTTTCTCAATATAATAAATCGGGTTTCCTATGATTTTTTCCATATGCAGATTTTCTTCCAAAGATAGGTGATATGTAATGTTTAGCATGGCCATATGAAATTGAGCATTTAAACTTTAATAACAATTACCTTGGCACATTCATACAATAGCTAGAAGCGTTTCAATGGATAGCTTGGGAAGGCAAAGATTGTAGCTATAAGTGCATGGCTGGCCTTCATATTCCAGCCTAAAAGCAGTGACACTACTTCACTCTGGAGTCTTTAGGAGTCCATGACACTTTTTGAGACTTTGTAAGCAAGGATCGTTTTTATTGCTTCAGATTGAACCACACCTGAGACTTAACATAAGGCATGTTTTTGTATTTTCATAGCTAGAGTGCACGTTTCCACTTTCCATGATTTGACTGCTTTGATTCGTCACCTACATTGTAGTCATACTTCAACCTCTGATAATACTTCACCTGATCGATCTTTCTATAGTTTCTATACTTAATTTCGCAATATTTTGTAATTTAGCCCATACACTCTTTTATAAGATCAAACTTTAAAGGGACAATGAGGCTGCGATTTGCCCAATAAGTATTACAGTAGTACTGAGAGAACGTACTCAGCTTCAGAGGAGAATTTCACAGGCACTCATCTATTAACATTCTTTTGGCAAAGGGATCCTGACGAAGCTGTTCATAGCCATTACTATTCATTGCTATATATTCGAAATTAGTCTGGTATATTTTTGTGAATCCTGTTTGACTATCTTTCCATAACTGAATTCCAATAAGCAGTGGATATTTCTTAAAAAAACTAATGGGGAAGTTTCTCACCGGGCCCTTAAATTTCCCTATTAGGTGGCCCATAATTTCCTACTAGCAAGCGCTCTCTTAATAAAGTTGCTTTGAAAATTAACTTTACATGCTCTCCGTATAATGCTCAGATGTCGAATTGATTTTTGTTCCTTCGTCTCTTTACTTTCAGTTAATGTTTATCTGATTTACTTGCACTACACAAAAGCCACATAGTCAAATTGATGTCCCTGGTTGCGACATCCATGAGTGTCAATTACCCATCTGTAGAAATTTCTTAAAAGACCCCCTGGCAATAAGTCCAGCTATACTTGTGGCCGATATTTGCTTATTACAGAGTACTTCCTACACTGTCATTTGACCTCTTCAGGATACTAACCTTTTTGTTATTATAATTATTATTATAATTATTATTATTAGTATTATAAAATTCTTTAAATTTGATGTATATACATATAGTTTGTCAAACTAATTCATATCAACTATTTGCAATATTACAAAATTTATGCAATAAAGATAAAACATAAGTAGAATAAAGAAGTAATAAATCATTTTTCAATCTAATTTTTCTTTGGATTTCGCTATGGCCTCATTTTGTTTATTTACAGATCTTGCAGTTGCATTTATCCCCATTGCATTATTTTATCTTTCTTTTAGATATCGCAGTTGAGTTAACATTTATGGAAGTAGCCCGCACGTAGCTTTCATTTATTTAAGCTTTGCCGCACATAAATAAGCCAGTCCCTAGCATCAAATATTCTGTACTGACTTCTATGTCTGGTATTTGACTTTGGTGACCTTGAACTAAAAGCAAGATATCGAAATGCGCTGTTTGTACCGTATACTGCATTGCAAAATCTACTTTTTGCCTGTATGATTCTTAGCAGTGTGTGAGGCTGCTTTTCATTGTTTGCAAGAAAGTATCTTGAATTGAAGCGTTGGATGTGGAGGCAACTCGATAACGTTAGGTTTTTGCCTCCACCTCTAAAACAGTTAAATTTGAGTTTTACTCATTGACTTCTCAATATCTTAGTGGTATAGAAAAAAATATATTTTCAATTTAGTTGAAAACAGAGCGGTATGCTAAGTAATCAGTCAAGTCCTCGCTTTTGTATGGAAGGAAATGGTACCGGTTTCAGCATATTTTGGTCTAGACGTACCCAGTGCAACTGGGTAAGTGCTACAAAACGTCAAATCCGAACTGAACATATATGCTGTATAACCGAGAAGATCACCACGAACATTTCGAGGTTTTAAGAGAGTTTGTATGAAGAGATAAACTTTGCAGCATATATGCAACTTACACTATTTTTACTAACTCATCAGGCATTGCATAATTTATCTGAGATTTGGTAATAAAACGTAAGAACTTGTGAAAATCTATATCAAACAGTGAGTCACTGGTGTTAGAATAAATCTCGAGGCAGTGAAAAACAGCGTTATTGCCATTCATGGCCCTGCCATATTTGAAAAATATATTCATGTATACTGTACTCTCACAAGAGAGTCACAGTGCAGCTTTACTATTAAGCCAGGATTTTATGAACACATTCATTGTGTTTGTTGCCATTCATTCTTTAACATGTAACTGATTTTAGACACTATATTATAGTTTATATAAAGCAGAGAATATTCTTTATACCTATACCCCCTCAAGGCACTTCATGGTGTTTGCTGTCATATATTGTTCAACATATCACTGATTTTGGACACTATATGATAGTTCAAACAGGGCAGAGAATATTCTCAGTACCTATTCCCCTCAATGAATTTCCTCAGGCCAATAGTCATCAGTTCCTTGATATGCAGATGCAGCAAACCCTGCACTCAAGAACTGTCATTTATTAAGAACCTATAGCCTGAAATCGCAAATTGCAATTTCATATACCTGGAACATTTTTGGCCTGATAGCCTAACTGCACTATCATATAAGCTTCATGCTTTATCCACTGAGAAATAACTTGAGTCTACTTGCCAATCAACCCCTATCATAGATGATACTAAACAAGTTCTTCAGTGATAAAATCAATCTTATGTACCTGCAACCTGATTACTGCGACTGCCTTATTGCATAAAATGTGAACAAGATCATGTCAAATCGTAGGTGCTTACGTGTGAGTTTGTGCAATAGTTTGCTATATCTCATTTGGTTTTACCAAGCCAACGGAGTCACTGTTTAAGGAGAATTTTACACGAAAGTCTATAATGAGAGCAGATTTGTTGAGAAATGCTTTCCCTTATTTGCACAATGATATACATCACGCCCTAGGTCTGCCAGCTTCGATATTCCAGCTGATATTGCTCAAGCTCCCATACCAAAGGTATATATTTGTATATGCTTATGTGACACAAACGCAAAAACGCTGATTTATTTGAACGAGATTAGGCATTTCAAGCTCTGGCATGTCATGCTCTGGCATGTCAAGCTCAAACACTCACTCTCCTTATGCAGTCTGTACTTTAGATTTATTAATAACACCCAATAGCCTTGACCCGTACTACAAATAATATTACAAGATGCGTCACTGTAGCAGATAAGGTAACAAAGGTGCTAGAGCTCTCTTTAAATTGCAAAACCATGATGAGCCCTATTCAGCAATAAAGCGCTAACAATAAAACATTATTTATTGTCGTATGAAATTTATTCCATTGAAAAGTACTGTGCGTTGAATCCTCAAAAATAACTGTTGCTTCTGGAACTTCCTAATATAAGGTTAACCTGAATATCCGCCTAAACCTATTCTATAATGAACGTACTTCGATGAAACTGAACTGATACGAATCTACTAGTCTACCGTTCCAGAGGGTTATGGAGTCGTCTATATAAAAAAGTATCAAAAGTTGGCAAATAGCATTTCATTACTGACTATGCTGTTTTGTCGGTAAATGCAACAGCTTATCTAACCACTACTTTCTTTAATGGTACTTCTAAAATGATTTCGTTGTTGGAGAACGCAGCTTGATGATGAAATTCAGTACAAGAATCGCAACAAGAAATAAAGACATTTTATTGTCTTTGTAGATGTATTTTAATTTCGACAATTCCTTCTAAATACGACATAACCGGTAGACCTAAGACCTAACAAGACATAATCAGTAACAGTGTGTCTTGTTAGGTCTTAGCTACTGATTAGGTCTACCGATTATGTCGTATTTAGAAGGAATTGTCGAAATTAAAATGCATCTACAAAGACAATAAAATGTCTTTATTTCTTGTCGCGATTCTAGTACTGAACTTCTAAAATGCAAGTCAATAGTTCAATCCGGAATGACCTCAGAAATAAGGATTGGTAGCCATGTCGTATTTAGCAGACACGGAGTTCTATGTTCTCAAAGCGACATATGTCAGTATTATTAGTTCATCCGGTTTGATGTTAGCCTAGTACTGAGAAGCGCCTGGAAAGTTTTGTCGTCGATTTGTGCAGTCAACGTTAGTGATAGTTATGTGTACCTATGCTGTGCACCCAGAGTGTATACGGTTCGCATCCCTCTCAGATACACTTTAAAAGCATAGAATTGGCTGTCTCAGAAATATCAGCTAATTGCACAATAGGTAGCAGACAGGCAAGTTAGAGCACTGCTATTTGCAACTCTGTTTACAGATAGCGGCTAAAGAATATACACCTTTTATAAGAACACACTTTAAATGAACGCTGAGGCTCGATTTGCCAAAAAAATATAATGACTCCTAGAACATTTTCAGCTTTAGATGAAAGTTTTCACAAATAGTCAACCACCAACGTTCATTAGACAAAGAAATTCTGATAGGGTTCTCATTAAAAATGAGCATTCTTTGCTTTATTTTCAGCGTAGCCTTGCGGGATGTCTAAGAAGCTGCATACTTCATGTGTTTTCTCAAATATCTGTAAAAAATCACTCTTGAAGTAAGAGCCCTGAAATTATCTGAAAAGTTAGAAAATCGAGTCCCGGCCATAGGTATATGTTTGGTGTAACATGCGTGTAGCCAGCCTATATGTCGGATTGCCTAAGAACGATTAACTTCTGTTACTTACATATTTACTTACCTAATTGTTTATTTTGTTTTTGGATTACTTCGGTGCTTTTTCCACAAAACTGCAAAATTATTTGTTAATTCTAAATTATGTACTTAGATTGATCTGCTTTTTTGTCCCAAATGGTCATCAAATATATTTCTACACCTGTTTATCTGGCTGTTTCTAGACTTCTAGAGACTTGAATGTCATGGCCTACATAGAACAAGTGCGTACTTTACTCATTTTGCGAGCTTGTAAATCAGAACTATGGATCTATAATTGGGGAAGGAGCTGAAGTAGATTGACCTTTCCAAATTGTGACCAGTAGGTCATCAATCTTATTTCATACTGAAATAAGTGGCAATTTGTATATATTACGATGTAGACAACATATTGTTTTAGTACTCGCTTTTAGATAGCTTGCTAGTTTGTAGCTTCTACCGTGCTATTTCGTAGTTCCAAAAAATTCTCGAACGCATTTTCATCGCAGATGTGGATCTCTAAAAACTCTGTCTTAAGCTCTGGTGGCAGCTTTGGAAAGTCAATGATGACTGGACTCGCCAATCTCAATGATTCTTTCTCATTGTGAACAGCAAGATAGAACTTCCTCGACAATATCTATCTACTTTTCCTATAATCACAAGGAAAGAGGCATTATAGCACACTTTAAGGTGCCAAGTCTTTTCTATGGCAGTGCATGATCCACCCTTCGAGTTCGCTCTACTTGAACTTCAAGGAACTTCTTGTCTGCTTATGAAACAACAATGTAGGAGCATTCGTTGCGTCTTGAATTTGTCACTTTTCCTCTTTTTGGTCATAACACAAGTCCATGTCAAAAGGCTAGTATGCAAATGAGAATTCCACTTACTTATTTCGTAATCCAATAGCATAAGGCGGAGGAGGAATAGCGAGAGTGTATGTAACTCCTACTTCCTTTAGCACATGCTGCGCTCTCTAATGATACTCCTACGCTCACTAATACCAACGTAAAGGAAAAGAATCTCATCTTCGACAGCTAGAAATGTCTTTGTTATTCTCTGCGTATTGTTATTTTTACTGTTACACCAAACATAGATTTGCTTTATTGGTAATGCTACTAAGAACTTGTAAACATCATTCTCTATGGAAATGTCCATAAGTTGCCAATCAGCTGGACCTTGCTACGATGAGATGGCACTTTTTGAGGGGCATATCACTTGCAAAAATCTAGTAGATTGGGAAACACTGCCTTACTGGGAAGTGCCGGGGGGTACATTGCTACAACTGATATGACTGTGTCTCAATACTTCCCAGCCTTTATCGTGCTGTTGGTCCTTTTGCGAAATGCAGTTAAAGAGGTGAGAGTCCCCCTCATCAAAGTAAACAAGCCATTGATGCCGTTAAGCATACGTTACCAACCCAGAAATATATATTCCCCTAAAGCATGTTCGACCCACTAGAAGCTCTACTCAGTCACGCCCTTTCCAAGTCACACTATCTAATCCACGAACTCTTTCCCACAAATCTTCTTTCATTCCAAGAACCTGTTGACTTTGGAACACCTTACCTTCTACTCCTGAATCCTACAACTTATCTTGCTTCAAATCTAACAACAACAAACTTGATCTCATCTCCCTATCTAATTAACTTTCCCTTCTCTTTCTTCCTTTGTCAGGGTTTTGTTATAGGCTCTATTGGCCTTTCCGTGACATTGCTTACTAAATATATATATATATATATATATATATATATATATATATATATATATATATATATATATATATATATATATATATATATATATATATATATATATATATATATAGCCTGTTTTATTAGTACATCGTGTAATCAGAGAAACTCCAGTGACCACGAAAAGGACAGGGTCAGTTCTGTTTGATTGGTCGTACTAATAAGCAATTTCCATGCAGATACATTATTTTATAATAGGTGATGGCAGCTTGCAACTTACTCCCTAGGAAGGAATCTCCTACTGGTAGGGGGAACGTGGCAGTAAAGATTGTATAGCTCTCGTTGCTTTAATGCATAAGCAAAAGTTAGAGAGTGGTAAAGGCAAAAACTGAATGCTTAGCTGTCATAAAACCAAAGGCAAATAGCAGTATATGGAAAAATCTATCGGGGAAGACCCGGCTACTTAGTTAATTGTCCTGTCGAAAGTAGATATCACATAGTGGATGTTTAGGTACATCTTATGTCCGAGCTGCCGAATGGTTAGAGCATCGACGGTTCGAGGTGCACTCTCGAACCATAGTTGGGATTAGTAGTTAGGACGCTCGCTCACTGTCTACCAGGCAGCATATGAGTAAATGATGGCAATTCTAGAGAATTAAAGGCATCTGCCCTACTTCACTATGCCGAGGGCCCAGGGTAAGTCTCCTCTCCAACAGGTACTCTCCCTAATGTGCGGAATCGTGCATGGGACTAACTTTTACCCAGCCTGTATGTACTTTTATGTGAAATGGTGTAAGATGCACGGTACATCTTACAGCATTTAATATAAAAGTTCGTATCTAATGATAACCACCCCCTATTACCCAAAATTCATTATATCTAAGAGTGTGCAGAAATAACTTCTAGCTGAATCACGCTCGTTATTGTAAAAGGTTATCAAACGATGATGAAGACAGTTTCTCTTTCTTCAACGCTACTTTGGTGATCAGTCCAATGTATCCGTAATCCGTAATTCAAAACATATGAACTTGAAATTTTGATTAGTTCAGTGTAAGCTCTATTGTACACTTTCTAATGACAGCTCTTGAGAGATTATGAATGATAACGATTCAGATAGCACTACGATACAAGTTTCTTTCGTGCCTTCTGCTGAAGTTTAGTTGCATCGATTATATTCTTCTCTCTAGAATGTAAGCTCTATGTGAGTAAGGATAATTCATTGAATCGAGTAGTTCAACCATATTGGTGATAAAAGCAAGCTTTTTTGTTTTTTTGTGCACGACTACTGGAGTGCTAAATCAATGTACTTAAACAGCTTAACTTCCTTCTGGCAACAGCGCGCTGAATGGTAAAACAAGATTTTCAAAGATAGAGTGCACATTTAAGCTAAATTGCAGACAGATATTGAAGTAACTGTGGCTTTGTCGAGCAGCTGAGAAAAGCCGCTTTAACGAGTAAATTTTCTTACGGCAATTCATTTTCTCATTCCAATAGTTCACTAATATTCAGTGTATATTTGGCAAATTGTTGCACTATCTATGCTCGGCGTAACTGTTTGGTGAGCGGAGGAGACAACCAGACATATTGTCTGGCAATTAATATTTTTTATTTACTTGATAAATTATGTAGCAGAGCAATAGTTTTTTTATCTAATAATATTGCTGACTTTACTTGTGTAAGTTTCATGGGCAATATTGTTATTTGGCTTTCATCCTTGTATCTTAGCTATGTTATTACGCCAGCACATAAGAAAAGGTGAATGCTATTTTATTATACTGTTGCAAGTTATCACGTAATATTAGCCGACTAGGCTATGATGATTCTTGTTATGTAGAGCTGTCATTTCAATCACCATTCAAGTGGGGTACATGCACTGTAGTACTGTGTAATATACAATGCTACTAAAGTTCATGCAGCAACAGAAATTACTTTTCTTGAAGCATGTGGAATTAAAGGTATAGAGATGATACTCTTGAGCTTTCGCTTCTAAAACGAACGCTTCAGACAATCACTAGATTTTAGTGCCTCTTTGTGAACGCACTGCTAGCTGGACATGCTTTCTGGTGATCAACTGATTAAATTTGCTTGTGTTTTTTCCACTTGGGTCTCTCTAGAGCATCGAAAGAGGCGCAGTACACAAGTACTACATTTGAACATTGTTAGATCTACATTATAGTAACATTTACAGTCAAAATGATAACATTTTGTCAATCAGTGCCCTAGTTAACAGCAGTCATAAGTATCTTGTCACAACTACATTACGTTTCAATAATCTGGTTTACCTACTTGTTTAACAAAACAGTGGTTAAAAACTTATGGGGCAATGGAAAAATGCAGATACGGATAATCCAGCAGATAATAAATTGAAGAAAGCTCAGCTACTATCGTCGAGTAATAAGTGTATTGTGTTTTCAACCAGGGAATCGACATTAGCTAGCAAATAAAATGTAAGACCACCAATGCTCTTTGTTTGAATTTTTGGAAGAAACTGTATCGGTTAATGAAAATATTTTGAATATGACATGGAGATCGAAACGTCTGACCCAGAAGAACTTGGGATATGACAGTTTCAAAGACACCTGCATGAACGCCTGAGATACTTTCATATTGGCTTAAAAATAAATATCAAATACTACTGATCGTGATACAGCACTGAGAAATGCTTCTAAGTACCAATGTAGGAATGCTCGTGGGCTTGAATCTGCTTCCCCAGTACCATCCCGAGTAAGAAGCAATATCTGGGTTAGAGGCAAAGCCCCATACCAGTTCAAGTACCTTTTAAATGATCGTAAATCAGAAGTGTAGAAATAGAATGGTTGATTTAGAGTGCTGATTTTATCATGCGAGCTGTAAATAAATTCCTGACCAAGCTTGAATGTAGTATAAAGAAGTGTTTGTTGCTTTGGGTTTAGTTTATCGAAAAGATGTGTTTTGTGCTTCCTTGAAGTAAATTTAAAACACCACTAGGTAGCATGCTGCTGCTCTCGCCTTATGTTAACCTGGGCCTTTCGATTGTAAACTGGACCTACAAATTTGTCCTCTCCAGCTTCATTAATCATAAGGAGCGAACCTTGGCATTTTCGTTTAGGGACCGTGAAGCACAGGTGTCCAACGAAGTGGCACGGCTTGTCTAATAAACGGTCATTCCATGATCCAAAGAATGACATAGGCTGAATTATAAAGAAAAGGGGAAAAACAAAAAACTCAATTCTGTTTATTTTCTGCATAATTTATAATATGCTATTGCTAGAAAGCTGCATTGATAGAGCAACATGAATGAATGTCACCGGAATTTTCCGGTAAAATACAAGCAGCCAAAAGCGTTGCTTTGGAATATCCCTTTGTTTGATGATGGGCTGCTGCTTCCCCATACGCCTATGTGGATTCGTCCCTGTTTATCACTTCATGTCGATAATACCTTCTCCTTCCTTGCTGCCAGAAGTGCGCGCTGTTGTCTCAGACGCATGCTCTGTAAAAAACTGGATACAATGACCAGGACTAAGAATTTCTAGCTTCAGACATTTGTTGTGCTTGATACCTCTAAAACACAGCTGTAACAACTATGTTAATCCCTTAAAGCTCCAGCTGTTTCAGCTAGAAGTACTCTTTAAATGTGTACTTTGGTATTTTCTAGCCAACATCCAGCTATTAATGCAAGGTTTCACAAGCAATGGCGGTCAGTGATGCCTCTGTAATACAATTAACATTAAATTGCAAATTATCCTGCATTGTTTCCGGTTGCAGAAAGCTTAAAATTTGTAATCCTTGTATTTTTGCCAAAACCATAAAAATTTCCATACTCTAGATTGGTAATTGCATCCACTGGTGAAGCTGCCCAATTTGCAAACTTGATTTTTTACTTTGTAAGACTAGAAAATATTTTTATTAGTTCTTGAAGTGTTGTTAAATGTTGATTATTTGTTATTTTTCTTAATTCATGTTGATCAGTATGAAGTAGTTTTGATTAGCACTGGTTGGCTACTTGATCTTCAGCTGTGGCATGCAACCATCTTTGAGTGTTAATGTTGCATCGATACTCTTACTTCTTTCTCGCTTATACGATATCAATCTTTCACTGGCTGCAGTAAAGCATTCTCCACTCAGATATGGATTCTGGTAACAATATCTTTAGGTTCATTGACGATAAACTTTGCTCATACATTTCTCTGCATTTAATAGATATCGTAGCAATTGTATTGTATTCAGCATACGTGTTTTCAGCGGGTCCTGCCTATAAGAATCCAAAAGATATTCAAGAATTTAAACTATGAACAATGCCACATTTACCATAACAAATTTTGAGTCCGCGAAATATGTAAACTTGAATACAGAGGGAAGAGATAAGATTCTCTGAGTTTTCAAACAAGTTTTAAGTCTAATCTTGAAAGTTGGTTGCGATGGTGCAGTTTTAGTGTTATGGCCAAGCTGATTGCAAGCGGCCACTCTTATATATTAAAACCAACATTGCCCATTTGTTGTTTTTTAGTAGAATCCTTTAGTCTATTTCAGCATGAAATGAAGATTCTATACAGTTAATTGAGATGAGTGGCTTTCCATGCGGCTTCTAAGTGTGGCAGAAGTTCCATATATAAACCAAACTGCTTTTGTTTGATTCCATATTTATCAAGCAATTAGGAGCCTCAGAAGCGCCCTCAAAACTATCTCATTGCGGAGAGACTGTAGACCTGTGACATAAGACGCCTCAGATAGCTATCACATGTTTGCAGCTGCTAACATTCAGTGTATCATGTTTCTGTCAGAAATTGAATTGCACAATTTAGAGCAAAGATAACAACAGGAACAAGCTCAATGAAAACATGAAATTTTAGCATAATAATTAATTATGGCTAATGTGATCAGTTCGGTTGCCATCGATTATATCTTCAATGTGAAACTGAGTGCCGCCCTCTCACGTCGATTCTCGTTGACAGCTGACCATTAGGTCCGGCCTCCACTTGAACGAAATCTTCAACGGATTCCTTACCGACTGGAATGTCTTTACTCCTCGGAATATAGGCCGATTCGTTGACGAAATTATGACAGTTGACAGGATTTCTACTTCCCAACGAATTCTCCAAGAAGAGAACCAAATACAGAGAAGCTGGGATCGTCTTTTGTTTCAGGTGACACACTTGACACGCCTGGCTAATTTGATAACGATTTCACTGAAGAATTCGCTCATGTTGAAACCAGGCAAGACAATGCCTTTCTCACAGCCCTCCGCTATGACGAGCTTTAATAATCTCTAGCAATTACAACACCCTTCTCACAGCCTTTCGCATGCTTGCGAAATTTGTAATGGATGCTGGATTGCTCTGTCTGAATGGTAGACCTCCAAGCTCTCCAAAGAATTAATTAAGATTCTCATTTCCGTTGCCAAATGCGTTCATCAGCGGTGACTGAGCTGATGGTACTGGGGCATCGTGCTTTAGCTGATGCTATGGACATGATGAAATTCTTGGGAAATATATATCATACGAAACACATCCTGTATAGTACTATTGGAAATCCTCATCTCAGACACCTGAAACTGCTACCTTTCAGCTTGTATTAACAAATAACCGATACTGTAGGAAAACGACAATTTCATTTCATTTCAATTCATTAAAAACAGGTCCTCTTGTAACTGAGTGATGGACAGTTCCGCATTGTAGGGCAACCAACGATTTTTCATTTCCGTTAGTTTGATTTCCTTAGAAACTCTGCCCTATCACTGGAGCATTCGAATTGCTTAACACATTTCGAGCCCCATGGGAGTTTATGCTATTGAATGTAAACTGTATATAGAACCTTGCAAAGGGGCCCTGAGGCACTTTCTGAAATTTACATCTTTTTATTTTTAAGTTATGAATTCGTCAAGGTATAGTACCAGGCCTCTGTACAAAGATCACATCTATTTGCACAAATGGCTAGCAGTATTGCTGTCCGTTAGCAGCTAAGTTCATCCTTGACACTAGCAACGATACGATACAATCACGCTATTTTGCTGTGCCTCTGATTTTGTTTAGATTTAAAATTGGCTCTATTTTGTAAATATACACAATATGACTTCTTCTGCTTTTGGTCAAATACCTAGGTTACAGTGATATTTCTTTTTCTCTTTTTAGATATAAGAAATCATAAGAAGTCAAGTGGTTGACAAATTACTAAATCATCTACATAAGTTACAGTATGCAGTCATACCATAATCACCATCACCACCACCATCACCACCACAGGCCTCCGGTGCCCTCTCTGCCGTTTTCTCCTTGCCAGATAGCTAGAGTTTGCGAAACACTGGAAGAATGCGGAGACATAGAGCGTCTATCACGTTTTCTCTGGTCCTTGCCGACAACACCGGATGTCTATGATTTATTACACAGTAACGAATGTGTACTGCGAGCTCGTGCACTCGTTGCTTTTCACACGGGCCACTACCATGAACTGTATTACATCTTAGAAAACTATAAATTCAGCAAGGATTCGCATGTAAAACTGCAAACAATGTGGTTAGAAGCACACTACAGTGAAGCTGAAAGACTGCGTGGGCGACCACTAGGCCCTGTGGACAAGTACCGTGTAAGAAAGCGCTTTCCTTTGCCTAGAACAATATGGGATGGAGAGCAAAAAACACATTGTTTTAAGGAGCGGACAAGAAAACTCTTAAGAGAATTCTATTTATCTGATCCATACCCGAGCCCAACAAAGAAGCGGGAACTTGCTGATGCGACAGGATTGACCGCCACTCAGGTCGGAAACTGGTTCAAGAACCGTAGACAGCGAGACAGGGCGGCAGCTGCAAAACACAAGTGAGTGGCTATATCTTACAAAATCCTCCTTGTTTTTCCATACATCAGTTCTCGTACTATCGTCAGTTCTGGCGATAGTTTTACTAAAGTACGCCATATGTATCTAATTTGTTTGCTAACATGGATTGTCAATAGGAAGGCAGATGTGTTTATTACTTGAAAGTTTAATGTCGCATTCAACCATTCGTCATAAAGTAACCTGCAGCCGAGAACACTATCTAAGTTATTTGCGTAGAATCCTATACTCTAGTTCATATAGGCCCATCCATTCTTAGAACTAGTGCTGATAAAACATATATGATGATATTACAGACACATGCAATAATGATGATAAAGAATTTATCTAACAGCTGGATATATGTGCATAGCTTACTCGCATAACAGAGTGAACTAATGTCTAAAAGTATCTATACACTACAAACTAACATTTAGAGTAAATTGCAAATGATACAGATGCAACTTTCACCATTCCATAACTTGATCTTAATTCTAAAAGAGGCAATAGATACTTATTTCCTATCTAACATGATTAACATATGTGAAAGCCTAAAGACACTCCCCTCAATATGATAAAGTCTTAACGGATGCCCCGATAACTGCTTCTATCTGTTTAATTTAATCAATATTGATACTATCAAATGAATAGACTTAAAACATATCACATTTACATCCTACATTCATTATTTAAACTGGCAAAAGTCTATTATTCCGTTTACTTATCTATTGACATTAATGAAGCAATGCAACAGTGTGCACAGAGGATATTTGGTGAGGTCATATCTACCGCAGGATCGTGCAACTCCTGTCGATGGTTAATAGAATAACCAAACTTCGCGTAGAAAGGGATTACAGATCATGTCCAACCTTCCATTACGGTTTGTCTGAGTAAGCTACTTATGCATCGGAGTTATAAAACGACAGGAGAAATCGCTAAATTAAGCTGTGATTCTTTTTAATCTGTATTTGATATTCTGATGTAGGTCAAGCAGTGCTATTCTCGTTTTCAGTGGCTTTAGGTATCATTGAGTTTTATAGCCACTTATAAAGAAAAGCAAAAACGACTTTGTGCCAGCCTCGATAATATTTCATTGTAGTTTGTAATGCGGTTCGTGTAGTCTTAAGCTCTTAAGAGTTTGATGAAGATATCTTCAGCAACATGGTGCGTCAAGAAATAAATCATCATTCTGAAGACGAAGATGTCAGAACTCGCGATATTATAAAACACCATTGCCTTGATGTGTTCATCCTTCTTTTGTACCCTACCGATATATGTCATTGCCAGCTGAATATAGTAAATGACAGTCTATTTTAATTGTAGCCACAAAGGCTATTGCTATACAGCAAAATAAGCTCAAGTTTCAACTGTACAACTATTGACTGATTGACAGACAGGCACAGGAGAGGAGGGTGGAGAATTTTACAGATATCAGAATTAGCTCTTCTATGGTATATTTAACAGAGTCGTTTACTTTTCAACAATTTTACTTCACATTTTCAACCATTCGTGAAAAAATATCGCTTGTTAGGCATTTTTCACTTGCAACAGCAGAGGATCCCAAAGACAACTGTCACTATGACACTGGGCTGATCATCTTGATTTGCTTGGAATTCAATGAGCAAGAACTGTTTCGTCGTCTTAATGTGCTCCCGTTGTTTTTGTTTCATGCAACAGAGTCCATCCCCCTGTACACTGTAAAGCAATACTTTTACCTAATACTTTAGTTAGGTCACACGACAGCAGCTGTTGTTTGAAGCCATGGTTTTAACAGTACAAACGATATAGTATTCTCCATGACAATTCTGTGCAATAAAGCGCCTGTTCGAGAAGAACAGTCAGTTTTACATTTTTGTTTTTAAGACAGTGATTGATCTAGTAGCAACGCAACTCACTCTTTATTTCTGCAGACAGAATTAACACTACTTTAATGGTGCTTTTGAATCACCTGCTCTATCTTCATAGATTTCTAATCTGAATAGCAACACCGCACTTCTCTATATGGAGATATAAGTATGTGCCATGGTTTGGAAAGACACCACAAATGAAGATCGATGTTACTGTAATTGATAAACCAAAGAAAATTTGTCATGCACTTGTCTAAAGTCTGATATAATTATCCCTCTAGCTGACCAAATCGACTTATGTGAATATGGATTTCACATTGCAAAGTTTAGATGATTTAGCATTTTCACAGCTTCTAATATGGTCCTAAACTCATTAGCATGTACACTGTAAGCAAGGAGAGGATAACAGGTTAGGTCAATCGAAGGAAAAAATACTTTAATGTTAATTGTTTTAAGTTATCTTCAGTGGCATATCAGAGGCAATACAGAACTGGGTTTCTTTGGGTATTCAAGCATATTGCGCTTCAGACATAAAGATACTTCGAGTGATACCTCTGTTCAATGAGTCCTTAACGAGGAGTCTGAATAGCTCTAAAAATAATGATCATGATCTCTTTTGAGTATAATTACTTAACGAAAAAGTCTTAGATAAGAATTTATATTATTTTTTCTTAGGAGCAACAAACAGGCCGAAATCGACAGGAAATCTCCATCAGAATTTAGCGATCATGCTGAATTGTCTTCGAAAGACATGGAAGATTCGCCATTATCGAGGTCGACAATGAACTGCTCTCCTGAATATGACTTTTGCAAATCGAAGGATAGACTTCCTCAATATATTTACGATAATGACTGTCGATAGTGCGTGGAATAATTTTATTGCTGGCTCAATTAAAGAAAACTGAAATGGATCAATGCACATTTTCTTCCTGTTCAAAGACACGCTAGCATCAGTCGAGACCAGCTGGAAAATTTGTTTTGTCTATATAAAGGGATAAGTCACTGCAGAGAGTGGCGGAGAGATGCGTACAGAAATTAGACGACTTCCTCGTGCTGATAGAGTCCTTTAATCTAAAGGTGCCCAGAGCGCAAGATATTAAATCTGCAATTTCGGTCATTAGGTCATTAGGCAACATACACTAGCAAAGCTTTCATATTTGACTACTTTCCGTAAATCTTCCACTCAGAGGCTTCATATCTTGGTGCTGATACTATTGGGTCAAAGTACTTTCTTTTATTCAATCTCTATATTACTCAATTTCAGAATTTATATCGAGACAATCGATTGCTGTGTTAAGACTGGTAAGATCCAGTAATATACGGTAAATCTCAACTTTAAAGTGCAGAATATTTTGACTTTCCACCATCCTTTTCCGCTTCCCAAACAATGCTAGGCCCATCCATAGTGTTAAAAAACGGTCGCTATAGACACTCCAAGTAACGAATTGAACAAAGACCATTTGATGCCCTCTTTCTTTTTATATTCGATTGATGATCATTTTATAAGGAAGTAAACCTTGACAGTTAGGAAATTCATCCAAATTTTGACAATTAGAAAATGTTCCATCCGTCACATACAAGGCGGTTCTCGTCTCCTGGTACTGTTTGAGTGACAAGCATCGCATCCCACTCCCATTGGATCCAGGAGTCTTTATGGTATACTGTGAAGCACCGGCTTTCCTTCAGGCTAGCTCATCCAGACATGTGACTGAGCAGTTGAAGAAGCTGACTTGGTTTCTTTTGCACATATCACTCTTGAATTGGATTGTTCTATACTTCTGGCGCTAGGGCAACTTTGCGTAGGATCTCCCGCAATTCCTTTAGGCTATCCGTTGACTGGATTTACAAGTGGAAAAGCTACAAACTGCATTATGTCAATTCCTTTATCTTTTATATTCATTGTTTCAATACTTGTTTTAGCACTGAAAAGAGTCCCTTAGCAGTTTTTCTATTGTTTTTACGTTATCCCAGATACGTATTTCTACTTGGAAGTAGATTTCTTGAGTTTGTGTTCTCCAATTTCTTTATAGACCTGGAAAATCTTTATGCGTAATATGCCGACCATGTTACTAGCTAATTCCGGTCGAATTTTCTCTGCAATGGTATCTCTGTGTTACCCTGGGATATTTAAATTTATGCACATAAGTTTATGGTTACAAAGTTGCTTGTTTATTTCGAAATAATTAGTTCTTATTGTAAGTATTGAGATATCTGTAAGATTGTAGATTATCTAGTGAAGCATTAGAAGAGAAACTGTTGTAGATATAATATATGTGTGAATAAATGAAGATAATGAACTCTGGTGCTATTCTGTGTAAATTTCTGAATCAGTTCTACAAATCAGGTACGTGCATGAGCAGGAGTTTGGGGTGTCATACCTCAACCCACTTTTGCCAAAGCTGCCGCTTATTTCGTGGTTAGTTTCTGTACGTTGACATCACAGTGTCGTCGTCGTGGTAAAGTCTTTTTCAATGCCATTGTCTTAGCTACAATTCCAGTGCTACTGCTGAGAAACGTATGTGATGTATAGTTCTCTCGTAAGGAAAAATACTTTTGTTGCCGCACACAGCACAGTGCCACGAATAACAAAAAGCATCAAACACGATAGAATTTTACATTTGGTAGCGAATGACAAATTTTTTACGTGAAGGCCCCCGCACACTAGAGAAAACTGCCTTAGCAAAATGCTAGGAATGACACTGTGCTTAAGCAAAATTCTCTCGTGTGCGCCTAGCATAACAAACGACTTTTATGCTACTGAAGACCATTCAAATACGAGCTGAATTGCTAGAATTAGAAAAGACTAAATTCCTCACAACAGCAAGGCACTTGTTTTTGGCATATCCATATATTTCATATACAATGACAAACATTCGAAATCGAAAGAGAAGATTTCCTTGGAGATTTATTGTCCTTAGAACATGCTTGCTGTCGGCTTGAGGTAAAACAACAAAAATTAGCCACTAGGGATTGCTGTGGTATCTTACTATATCGACAGAACTCCTCAAGGGACAATAAGATTAATGCAAGATGTTCTACATAACCTGTGACTTTCAGACATTCACAAGAGGAATGATAGGAAGGAGAACAATGCAAATGCGCACCGAAGTTGCTCTATTTAAGCCGGACTTAAATGATGGCCATATGATGGTTCAATATGCAGGCAAGTAATTCACTTTTCTAGTTTATTAATGACTGATATAAGCGGTAGATTTTAAATATTAAATTTAAAAACCAGAATTATGGAACACACAGTAGTACTTGCAGGACCCTTCTGAGAGGCTAATTCTCATGCATTCCCATAGAATTTCTCAATAACGACTTCACCAACAGAATGAGATTCTATGGGACCTATTTACATGAGACCATCCAGCCCGGCTAACAGAGCTAGCTCATCTAATGTACACAGGCCCTTAGTATTGTCACTATCTATTAAGCAGTCAGGGATGTGTTGATGCTTCATATATTTAGGATGTTGAAAGCTTTTTCAGCATGTTTTAAGCGAAAGTTCAACTCAGTTCAATGAGAATGTAAATGCAAGAGATTTATTCAAAAGCTTCTGGTCGACAATTATTTTTATTGAATATATGCTTGTTAACTTGATGGAACGCTACTTAGGATCTCAGAATGATTATTCAGATTAAAATTATTTTTATTGTCTTTACAGTGTACATTTAGTAGTTAATAACGCTCTTCCAAAGCAAACAGTTAAGAATAATATATATATATATATATATATATATGCTCTATAAATCCCCATACAGATTGACAAGGTATACTCTTTTGCAAAGCTATCACACTACAATGCCACTAGGACGGCACCCTGAGGAGAAAGAGACTCTGACTACCCCGGGAATATTTGACATTAAGATTAAAAAGCAAAAGCTAAGCCCACGGCCGATCTCAAATTACATGCTACAAAGCACATCTGCTATAGAAACAACTTCAATAATTTAATAATATATATTAGGTATAGTTGCAGATATTACCTGGCATGTATCAATAAATGCCCTGCATCTCTGAAAACTCTCCCAAATTCGCTCTCTATTTGGAAAAATGTAGAGTACAACACACCAGACCGTAACCTCTAAAAGCTATGTGTCTATGTTTATAGGGGGTTTCATTCTAGATCTCAAGAGTTGAGCACTAAAATCCTTTCTTGATATACTCTAGATTATACTTAGGAATCTGAATATCTCTGCAGAATCGTGTATTGAATTTAGAGTAGTGAGATCTTAGATGGAATTTGTTCCATGCATTTTCTGGACAGAGCCAGTTACTATTGCACAAAAAGCAACGAGTGCCTATGTCAATTAACAATCTCATCAGAATTTGCTTGCCAACTGAATGCGACTTGTTTAGCACTTGTGAAAATCCTCTTCTGAGATTGAGCATATGCTAGCAATTTCCTTGTTAATAGCAAATCAACGCCTAATGCTCTAATTAGGTGTGTTCTTATAAAAGGTAAGAGTGTATTGATAAAATAGTTTCTTTCTAATATAGAGCTATAGGATTTGTTTCAATGGAGATTCACAATTTAATATTGCACAAGGGATCGTTTCTGTAGTACCACTTCAATGCAGTAGTGCAAACTTGACAGACCTGGACTTAGAAAGCAGTTGCATTGATCACTTATAATGGTCTTGGAAAGTCAAATGGTGGTCTTAAAATTGAAGATAAAAGGTTTAGTCGTTTGTAAATACTGCAAACACACAAAAATACTTCCAACAGGAACAAGAGCATGTAAGTATGTTGCTCTAGAAATGTTATTCTTGTTATTAAATAGGTATAGCTGCGGATATTTGCTTTGGGCTCCTCCTATAAATATGTGATGTCTGTTAAGTACGCATCGAATGAGGAAAACTTGTTTCTTATGGAAGGGAACATGTAATGGTCCTCTGAAATTCCCTTATTTTAGGCCCTGAACTAAAACAGCTATAATTGCGTTGATCTGCTATTAGCTGAGATAGAGATTCTCTCACATCTGATAGAACATAATTTGACAACAATGCTGATGATATTGCACAATGCCTTTAAAAGCTTAAAAATGCTTCCCGTCAAAATTTAAATACTTCAGTAACATTACCAAGTGAAACTAAAAACTTTCAGTTTTCTCTGCATCCATTGCATCCTTTGTCGGATTATAGTTATTGCAAACAAATGCATATTGTAGCACAGCTGCTATTGTTTTTGTCATGCTACGTTGATGACACATTCTGCTTGTTCAATGATCCTTCGCACGCTCCCAACAATTTTCTACTTTCCTTGAACTGTTTGATTCAGCATTCCACTTACATCACTGCTTGAATGCCACCTGTTTTAGAAAGGTGAGATCAAGATTACTTTTGGGAAAGAAACATTATAGAATTATTCCTCCTTTTCTTAGCTCTATGACATTCTATACTATTGTGATTCCCATTTCTTGTTATATTCTCAATTTCAGTATGATATCCCTCCGCAATAAAATAAATATTTATCAGTCTCTGAGTCCGAATTCTCAAAATGCCTAAAACCCGGTTTCCATATCATCGTAAGTGACGAGGACGCGTCACTGTCATCGAGAACATGACAACCATGCATTAAGGACATTCTCAAAAGTTAACTTTAACTTAACCTTCCCCCCTTGACTTGTGCGTCGGTGCTACTATGGAGACAGTAGAAAGATTATTGGAAAAATTCCCAAATCATCGTTAGCGTTCCATTAGCCCCCTTCCCCATTAACATTATAGTGATTATCATTTCAGTGACTTTGACGCGTCCTTTTCAATTACGACGATGTGAAGACCAGGCCTTACAGATGATAACACTGAATCAGGAGACCGAAGTTTTAATGAATTGAGATAACTTCAATTGTTTCTTGATGCATATAGCACGTATTATCACATTGCAGATGTCTTCGGCTATAGGAGTCCTTTTGTCAGTCCCCAAGTGCCTTTCAACATATGATACAAGGCTAACAATTGGAGTATATCCACGTACTGTAGAAGATTACTTGTGTCGAATTGCAAATATATATATGACTAAATGGGTAGACCTAGAGCACAATGCTGGAGACAAAGCAGATTTACTTCAAAGAAAGTAGATGAATATGTTTACGTTGGCTGACTGTGTGATGCTGAATGAAAACATCACCAATCAGAAAGTCTATTCAAATAGGTTGATACATAGGATAATGACCACTATTGTCTATGCAAGATGGAGTAACGCCCTTTACATTTGACACGGCTATAGAACTCTTACCAGAATTCCCGTTTGACGCTAACTAAGTATTCGCACGAATCGTGTGGGAAATGCGTTTGTAAGAGGCCGGACTCAGATCACTATCTATTGCTGAGCAGTTGCTGTGATTGTTCATTAGATTTAATAACTCCTGTATGAACTAATTAGCAGTTATGACCTAGGCATACAGGTAGCCTAATCTTTTCCATTCACAAATGTGCGTGGTTATGGGCACTGGAGAGCCGACTTTCTCATATTTACCCTGCTTGCCTAATTCCATTATGTGTCCTGCAGACTACATTATAGATGGTACAACCTTCCGTGACAAGTCATTCAAGCTTATATATATATATATATATATATATATACAGATAAGTAGATAGAGTGAATAGATATATATATATATATATATATATATATATATATATATATATATATATATATATATATATATAGAGAGAGAGAGAGAGTAGATATATATATATATATATATATATATATATATATATATATATATATATATATATATATATATATATATATATATATACAGATAAGTATTTATACTTATACAGATGTATAGATATAAATATATATATACATATAAATATAATATATATATATATATATATATATATATATATATATATATATATATATATATATATATATATATATATATAATATATATCTACATTATCCATACATATACATATATAAATATATATATATATATATATATATATATATATATATATTTATATATATATATATATATATATATATATTCTATTATATAGATGTATATTAATACATGTGCATTTATATATACTACAGAGTATATGAGTGGATCAACTGAATTTTAACATGTTTAGTGAAAGTTAATGTACAACTAGTTATTTTCATTAATAATGTTTGCTCTTAAAGTATATCTATACTTTAATGTACCTTCCATTTTAATGGACGCTTATTAATTACAGCTTATGTAGTTGAAATAGCTATCCAATCAAAATATTCATCTGTATTCCAAGCTGTGCTTCCCCAGTTGGCACCTAATTCATATATCCGTATTCTTTCGGTCTTCCCCTTTATCTTTTTCCATATCTTAGGGTCCAGCTTGTTATCTTGCTTATCCATCTGTTGTTCCTCATTTTAGTGACATACCTTGCCCATCTCCGTTTCATCTCGGTAACTGACGGCACTATGGCATTATACCATTAACATGACAAATGTACTCCTTGCATATAAACCAAAATATTACACCCTTTTTTGTAAGAAAGTCTATTTTCGCTCAGTATTGAAACTTTTGTGGCTTCTTCATCATTTCAGTATTGAAACTTTCATAGGACTGTCTAAGCTAGAATAGTAGAATTTGAGTAACGGTATATTGCTACACAGAGAAACAGCCACTTCACAAACATAATATTCTACTACATATGTCACAACAAGAAATCTCAGTAAGCTAATACGATATATCAACATCCTTAGGTCTCTGAAATACTGTAGAACTTTCTTAACATCTAGAGAATACGATTACACCTTTCTTATAAGCCACTTTACTTTTTGAAAAAGCGTGTATTCCACTAGAAAAATGGAGTAGCTGACTTAATACTAAATAGATCATCTTGTTTTTGCTTTTCATAGTGTTCAACAACTTCTTCCTCGCAACTATCAACTGCTATGCAAGTGTCAATCATACGCTGTAACTACACCAAATGTGTCAGGAAATTCAGGTTTTTAATCACACACAATAGTGATTACGTGAGATAATTCAATAACTTTTATGATGGATTCTTCCTGTTAAAGATATAAGACAGCTTTATTTTCAGTCAAAAATTTTATCAGCTTTTTTGTCTTCATCATCTACCTTGTGGAGAGTTAAACTAGTATATGTTGTACAATCTTTTTGTATTAGCGCAGAAGCGTCATTTTATCTAAAGGAATGTGTCCTTTCTGCTAACTGGACCAGCACTTGATATGAAAGATGACGACACTAAAACTACTTAAGGTGGCCTTGGTATCGAAATAATGAAAAATCTGCAAAGTTTCATTACTGAGCTAAAAAAACTTTCTTATAAAAACACTTGTATTCAACTTCAAAATGAGAAGTTACTTCCATATTCAAGTACATATAAGAGAAGTTACCCGCTTATAAGCTTATCCCATCATGACATATTTCCATGATAATTAAGCTTTCGTTGCTCTGGGGATAAACCAAATCTTATCTTCCCTCCGTTACTCAAATCAACTTATCAGTCTCTCTCCTTTCACCACTGTCACGGTATGTTGTTATGGCGGCATAATAAGCAGATCTGATCTTGAGGAGACACTAAAAGAAGATCTCAGAAATATGGTGGCTGTGCTTCGGCGCGATAATTCTTCAAAGTTGTAGCTACTGCTCTATTTGACTGTTCTAAATAGGCTTTTTTGCCTAGGCTAATTTCCTAAAGCTTAAAGGATCAATTTACAATACGTATAATTGTGCTAAATAACTTGGATGCAAATGTTTATTTGAACAAATAAGAGCAAGACTTTGATAAGACCGTCTGTTCATAACAGTGCCTATCTTCAGGAAAAATACCAAGACCACACTATCCTATAATAAGCTTTGATCACATCCCGCAAGAATATTTTGGCTATCACGCCCCACTTTTCTCCAAACTTGCGGGGTATTGCATTTTGTTGTTTGACGTAAACTTAAATGGTGTTAAGCGTTCTTTCTGGCATACCATGAAGTGTTACATTGGTGGCCAAATATGATATAAGTGTTTTTTATCAGAAAACCACCTTTTTGCCTGGGCCTCAATTTTAATATCTTTTCCCGAATTTGTGGCTGGGATTTCTCATTTGTTCGAAGACCACACTCTTGTTTTCAATGACTACAAAATCTGACCAAGACCAGCATTCCCCACCAACCATTTGAGAACCCTGTCGATCTATTTTCCCCCAACCTAATTGACCAATCATCATCCAGGATTCTGACCACACATGCCAAGGCTAGGCCCATTTTGCATGATGACTGGTCAATGATTTGGAGAAAACAGGCCTGACAGGGCTCTCAAACATTCGGAGGCTATGCTACCAAGCCCATACTAAAATAGGCACTGATTCATAACGAACTCCTGAACAGAAATCAGCATACTATGCTATGTGTCATAAGTAAAATTTTCAATTGCAAAAAGTAGCAGGGGGATGTTTGGCAGAAATTCGAAATTTGCAGTTCCCGTGAACTTTCCTCGAAAATTAAGCTAAGTTATGCATGAACATTAAGTCAAACCATTGTTTTTTGATTGGAATACCTGAGTTACTAAATGCTCATAATATGTACAGCTGGATACAGAGTCACATTTCATATTACCATAATAACTAGTAAAGTGATACATGGAGACTATGAAAACCAAATATAGTAGCTATTTCTTTTAACATCATTATAGTTTCTGTGCTTCAGGATTTTCACACGGATTTTCCAAGTAATAATAATACTTAATCATACTTGTGAGACACAGTGCATTCTGTGAGACACATGTGCAAGTTCAAATTGAAATAAACTGCTGCCATCAATGCAAAGTTTACCACCTGCCATATTACAGCACATGTATTGAGGTAACTCTAAAGTCCTGTAATTACATAAAATCAAATTGCTGGATGTTGCTTTAGCACTCTTGACCTGGCTTTTATACACAAACAGTGGACAATACAAGTAACGGGACTTGCTGAGAACAACAATTGTCAGAATCCAATCAAAGAAACAGGATCATGGAATTAGTGTACAGTTCATATTCGTTATTCTTTTAATTTTTACGCCACTCATTAACGTCGTTTTCCATAAACCTTAGGACAATCAGTGCTATCATTCTGAGAGGAGATTTGCCCTAATTATTATTGTTTATCATATTACATTGAGCGGATAATCGCAAAAATTCAGTGCATTAGTCATAGTTTACAGAAAATTTGCTAATTAGCAAAGTTTCGAAATCCAATAGTGGGCAGGCAATGAGGATCTACTTTAGTGGAGAATAACAAGATTTCTTAACAACAATAATTAGGGTTCATTAAAACGAAATTATAGTTTGAGGTTATACCCTCAGCATCCATTTGCATTTCTACCAATCTTCAAAGAATGGTTAGGGCTTCGTTGACAAGACAAATGCTCTAATGAGACTATATCATGAGAGAAATCTGGTTTAGACAATGGTCCCTTCCCATACTACGTCACTATTGACATGTGCGAATTGCATTGTGGTGGTTACCAAATTTTCTCAATAATATAACATTTATAGTTGGCAAGAACACACGACAATATTTTTGTAGCTAAACTTAATTTTCAATTTGGAATGACTTAAATGAAATTTTGCATTCCATTCGATGATTTGAAAAACGTTATAGAACAGACTGTGAGTTCTACGTGGAACAACTACTAGGCTACGCTTTTCCATGATACTCCCTCCATTAGTAAGATAATCCTCTGTGTGTTTCCTGTAATCTTTCCAGTGCAACAGTTTTTGAAAACATTAGGGATAAGAGTTCTAAAAGTTTCGCATTAGATTTCTATTGATTAATTATCTTTATAAGCAACTATTTTTCATTGCAAAATGCACTTGTATATCAGAACCTTTGTTATTCTTATGAAACTTTATCTAAAAATCTGCCACAATGCCTTGTGCAAATACCAACAGTGGCCTAATAAGGGGAATGTTCTATTGACAGAAAACTGAGAGGCTTCTACTTGTTGTGAAGGCCTAGAATGCAATAATGACCTCTTCGTGGAATTTATCATCCTTCATATGATAATTTGCAACAGTTTTTGAATTTAGAAGTATCGTTAGAAGAATGCCACAGTAAGTTTCAATTCTCCAGTGAATCCGCTCCATCCCTTTTGAATGCATGATAACACTTAGCTGGAAGATGCAGTTGTAAAATTTCTGCAGTTATCCTCGTTTGAAAACAATTTTTACCCAATTTAGTATTTAATTGACTTCGTCCAGGTTTAACTCTAAGTACTTTCTTTGGATCTTTGGCTCATCTTCCATAGACTTGTCAACACTTGATAAAAAGAGGCATCTGTTTGCGTATGACAGGAATGGCAAAAGAAGGATTTCACCAAATGGGGATTCCATACAAAAAACCTCTTTTAAATTGCATTTTTGTCATTGGATAGCACTGTCTGTTAAGTTTGTAATTTTTAGTCAAACAAATGCCAGGCATTACATATACGTAAGGACACAATCAATGTTTATTTCCACTTGCTTCGTAGACGACAAGCTGAATGTTGCAAAATAGGCTTTACTGTATGGAACCACTTAATACTTATCCTATTAAATGTAGAAAACCAAAGAGTTTAGAAAACTTGCATTTCTTAAAGATATCATCCCTAAGGAACTTTCAAGTTTATGAATTTGTTTATCACTGCGAACAATCGAGAATTAGGAATGTATGAAATGTGTGTTGCTCTTAATGCATGTAGTTCAAAGAGAGGTTTGCGCTGAAACTTGCAATATTAATGGTACCCTGTCTCAATACGTAATACTTACAATGTCAATAGTATCCCATTTTAATTCTAAACATTTGTAGTTCATATATGACACTAAATACGTAGTTAAAATTAAAGCACTATGAAATGATTGGTAGTACTACATTGTTATCAAAAGTAATCTAGAATGAAGAAACTCTAAGAACTAGGCCTTGATTTAAGTTCCATTTGCAGAAAACGTGTAGGCATTATCAATTCTGTATCCAATAGATTAAGTACATCTATACATTTCTCTATCATACCTCATGTGCCCTTCATTTCGATGAATTACCATGGAAGAAGCATGTTAGACTTAGCCATCCTGCCTTCCTGATAAAATGTCCTGTAAACTTAGCATTGCTTCGGTATCATTAGATAGGTTGGCTTATGCAACATGAAATAGTGTAGTGTAGTGCAGTGCAGTGCAGTGCAGTGTAGTCTAGTGTAGTGTAAACTACTGTAGTAGATCTTCATCTCCGATGAATGTTATAAAGTACGTGTAAACTATATATACAAATTCTTAAATGTATATCGTATACCTGTAAGTGTTCTACAAAAGTAATTTTTATACAGTCATGCTGGATTGCTTAAATGTTAACGTTATATATACATATACGTACATATACATACATACCAGGTCCGTAGCCAGCTTGAATTCACAAGGGGGGGGGCACAGCCAATAAATATAATACATATATTTATATAATTCATGTCTTTACGGGAGGCACAGAGTCAAACTTCACAAGTCCAGGGGGACGTTGCGCCCCTGTCCCTCCCTTGACTACATACATACATATATACATATATACATACAAACATACATACATACATACATATATATATATATATATATATATATATATACATATATATATATATATATGTATATATATATATATATATATATATATATATATATATATATATATATATATATATATATATATATATATATATATATATATATATATATATATATATATATATATATATATATATATATATATATATATATATATATATATATATATATATATATATATATATATATATATATATATATATATATATATATATATATATATATATATATATTGGCCTTCATTATGTATTGCCTCTTTTCAAGTCTTCATTTATTGAGGTATTGCTCTGTTGTAATCATTATTACTTGGTACGATCAGTTATTACCGTTCGTTCTCATACTTATCTGCGATAATGACCTCTGCTACATCTCGCCCAATCACAGTTTCTCAATTTGCCAACTAATATAGCAGCATTGATACCGTATTTAAGTGATTGAGATTAGTCATATATGCTTGTTGCAATTTTGCCACTATCTATGAAAACAAGCGATCTGTGGAAGGCAGAACAGTCTCCTGTGGCTATGTGCAGCTGTAAACATAATTG
The DNA here is from genome assembly GCA_964019165.1 of Mastigias papua. Classification (NCBI taxonomy): domain Eukaryota; kingdom Metazoa; phylum Cnidaria; class Scyphozoa; order Rhizostomeae; family Mastigiidae; genus Mastigias; species Mastigias papua. The sequence continues at coordinate 3,906,203 of OZ025269.1, forward strand.
TACGTTGACCCGCCTTCCTGACTATAAGGATCACAATATGAATGCAATTATCCTGACCATACCAAAACTGATTATCGCTGTACGTTGATATTTGATAGAAGCTACTTGCATAGTGCTTTGCGGCTTCAAGGGGTGTATACTTTTTCATTAAGAAACCTTAAATGCGGCAATCAGACAAGTGTTTTAGATATCTTTTGATAAAAGACACTTTGCTGTTATCCGTTTAAGCGCGGATTTGGTTATCAGCAAATCGTGCGTCGAAATCGAAGTGTTATTCTTACATTTGGCAAATGTTTTTCAAAGAGAGACATAATGAGATAAGCAAACTTTGCTAAACTAATTACAGCTTTTCCGCCCTCGCTCCTGCAAAATGTTGATATTCAGAAATTGTTCAAATCCCATTGAAGACCGAGATTGATTATCATAAATATTAAATCACATGACCGAACAGATATTGTCTCAGGTAATCTCGTATTACCCAATACTGTTTATCCATGTTTGTATACATTTCCAAACTGTATGACACAAGTGTTAAATGTGATAAAGTTTTTCAATGGACTCATCGCAGGCACAAAGAGCTTTCATTGAGGAGAGAATGTCTCATCACACGCTGGCCAGCCTCCTTTCAATAAAATAGAAAAATTTAATAAAGTAAGCTTGTGACTCAATACATTTGTGTTAGGCAATGTGGCGAACCTGTAAAACTTAACAAAAGGTGTTTTTGTGCCTTGGATATTAGCAAAAGACCAGAGGATATGTCTGATCTACTGTAGCTATGTTAATAGTATCATAGAGATGATGGCTCCTTTTGTTCGGCATGATGCAGGTCATAACTAAAACAGTTGAAAATGTATCCAATCGTATTGCTAGTTCGTATTGTAAGTTTTTATAAGTTTTGCCAAGTCCATGAAAGCACCTCGCACGAAGTGGGCTTTCACTCCATCTACATGCTAGCCCTTGTTGCCATATTGCAGTATACAAGTTATATCTACTAGAAAGCTTTTCTTGGCCCTGTACGAAAACTTTCATATCGTTTTTATGATTTCAGTACCAAAACGTTCTTAAACTTACACAGACAGACAGGTAGTACACTAACACAACACTCGAATACATGACTTAACACAAGAAATCTATACTAATTCCGTATAAAAGGTGATAGCCTAACATGAACATTGGATTACCAAGTCATATGACTTTCTATCAACTTTCATAGGGCTCATAAATCCATTACTGAACTTCTCAACCTTTTGAGCAGTCAAGTATTACTTTCTGATAAAACACTTTCTTATAAAATATAAACATTTGCCATAACTCTTCACAACGGTCATATCTATAGCAGTATGTACTCGCTTTGATTCACTGCATCCTTATGCACTTCCCTGCCAAAAGTTTGGAAACGACTGGGAATACAAAATGGAAGAATAGCTGTGAAATGCAAAATTTGATCAGAGTGAGGGTATTACATTTTTTTTCAGCAAGTCTTCGAACTTACAAGGAACATTACATATTGAGATAGCTGGTCGTTGATTTAAGATCTTTGTTTTTCCTTTGGTACACTTTTTTTGCCATAAAATTTCACAGAATGTGCATTGATTGTTGATTACTATCGATATCCTATGTGATATCTCAATTGAAGGAACTTTTGCTAGAATTCCTTGAAAATACAGGAGAGTGAAATGGCTTTAACACTGCATACTTCTACTCTTTATCACTGGACAAACCGTAGGATCATGGCAAAATTGTTTCTTAATGCACACTAAAATTAGGTATTCATCAAAAATTGTGACACTTTATCAGGTTATATAGACATTGCTGATTACATCAGTCTTGATAACCATTGTATTTCTAATGACAATTCTCGGTTGTCAAGAGATTGGTTGTTAAAGACTATTAACCAATGGCTTGATGTTAAAATGTCATGCTGTATACACCCTTTGAGATTACTTCCTATATACCCCTTGCCTTCGTTTCATGGAAAAAGAGTACTGTCAGCATCATCTTTGGACCTGTGAGTTCAGCTATTTACAATTATTGCGATTAAAGTCAAAGCAAGAAGTAAAGTAATATGCATGCATGTAATATAATAAAGGATAAAGACTTCAATGCATTTAAATGCGATGTTCATAAATATCGAGAGAGAATTCTACTGTTTCAACTTCTTTCAGACGAGTTTTCTATAGATGTTTATGAACAGCGCATTTAAATGTAGCAAAACTTTTATCCTAGGGTGATTGTATGCTTGCCTAACATTTTAACTGTGGAAATCTGTCACTCTAGTCAGATATCGTCTAGAACAATATAAAATGTTAGTATTATGTTGCACTAATTTGACATATATATGCTATGTTCTACAACATAATAGCAAAGAGCAATATACACCTCCACACATGCAAACATTTACTTCCTAGAACGCACTTGTTTTATTACAAAGCTTTCTCACCTAGTACTAAGATTTTCAAAGCTCTTTCATGATTCCAGCACGAACACCTTCTTAAGACTTTCTTAGCAAGAATAGTTGACTTTGCTTAACACTACAGTATTACACAAAAAGAGAAAGCAATATGCAATCATAACACTCTACTACACATATTGAGAAAAGAAATCTAAGCAAATTAAGTAAACGCGATGATTGTCTTGCGCGAGTTTTATGAATTTTAAAGGATTGGGGATTTTAAAGGTATATGAATTTCTTATCAGCTTTCTTAAGTCTCAAAAGTCCAAACAGACATTTCTTAACTGCATTTAAAGCCGAGTACTGCTTTCATATAAACCACTCTCTATAGTACAAAGTTTATTGCTTGTATATTTAGTAATATTAATATTTAGTATTGTAAAAGAACGCTTCTTATTCTTATGAACCATTCCGCTGTGGAACTTCTAGAATATTGCAAGCGCTCTATTAGGATCACTTTACAGAACTATAGGTTCTCAGAGCAGTGTTGTGCACAGCGTATGTCTATTTAGCTACAAAAAATGGTAACATATATGGTTACAGTTCTCTGGCTTGTTACTTCTGAACAAGTCAACGTGCCAAATAATATGTCTCTGTTACTGATGATATTTAATACAGAAGATTTATTTGTTCAGGGTAAAAGCTGTAGACCACGAAAAACAAAAGATATATTTTATAAAAGATACTTTTATTTGGCGTTGTGATTTGTCATACTTAGGTGTTCCTAGATTTATTTTGTGAATTGGGGGAATCTTCTCAGAATGCACTGATCCAAAGCACTGATTAGATCTTGGGATACTTATTTATGATATTTCATACAGTTTGTTCGTAGCACAAAAACTAGGATCGGCACCTAGAACTACCAGTTTCTTAACTTGACGTGAAAATAAGACACCGGTTTGATATTTTCTTGATCTAAAAGTGCCTTGTTGTTAGGAAGCTCAGCATTTCTGAATGAATATAAACGTTAATCGTCACGAAAAAAACCCAAGCATATAGAAAATCAAGTCTTAATCGTCAAGAAGCAAAATTTAAAAAGTTGAGAGTTACAAAGTTTGTTAACAAACGAGTTCACAATCTGTAATATAAAGTCTAGATTCTTAACCTTTTTTAGTATAACATTAGAGCTTCTTATACCTTTGAACAGCCCAGTTCTAGTTTCTTATAAACTAGTTTCTCATAAAATATAAAACCTGCAAACACACATGAATTTGCATTTTTGAATAATACATCTTTCGTAATATCAACAGTGATAGTAGTAATTTTTTGGCAAGTTTAATTGGTCAGAAGTAAAATTCTACCCAGCCAAGGATCTACAACTCCATGTGTTAACTGTGTTTATGTATTTATGCGTGTAAAAGAATTCTTAGCTACATGTAGGATTTATGTGCACTGTTAGTTGTATTAAGTATATTTCCAGAACCAAGGGGTAGTCATGATATTTTGCTCTCACAGGAATCCGTCTATGTTTTGTAGTTTAGTGGTTTGTAGGTGGTGTGTTATGTAATTTGTAATTATAGGTATATATTGTGTTTATATATTATATTGAATAGAAAAAGAGATCAACCTACTCCAATACTGCCAATGCTGGGGGCCTAACATATGTGTGGATCTGACCAGCGTCGCATTTACAACGAACTGGCTCTAAAGCAATAAAGCATTTGGGCCCTTTATCTTGTAAAATGCTTGCAGAAAAATATTGGCTCTATAACACTATAGTACGTTTTATATGAACTAATGCTGCTATTGAAGGAACGAAAATTTGAATCAGATAAACTTTTCAATAAACTAATCTGACTTCACTTATCCAGTATTATTCAATATTAGTAAATTTAATATTATAATAGTATTAATAGTATTGCAATATTAATATTATTCCTTGATCCAATATTATTCAAGTACTGTAATTAGCTGATAGACCACTACCTACAGTAAATATACTCATGTGATGCTATGATATTTTGTGAACTAGTAGCTGAGTATATTTCGCAGGAAATAATTAATTTCGATTTTTTATCGGGACCTTCTGTAAATAGCATTAAATTACTGCCGACTCTCTGATTTTGGCTTTATACCGTACCTGCCATTTTCAATCATTATATCCCTTTTGCCTTATAATCTAGTTCCTTGAAGACAGAATTACAAACGTAAAAATTCCACGATAATCTGGTGTATCTGTATTACACTTGTCCTCTTCTCTGACCATTCATTCCCAACTGACAAGAAATTTATCAATTTCTAGCACATAGAGTTAACATTTAACAGGGAATTTAACAGTTTTCAAGGTTTTCCTTGATGGATGAGAATCCTGATAAATTACAAGTATTGAGGGAATAAAGTTTGATATTTTGAAAAGCAATTTATTCCTCAGGTCGAACACTACGTACTGTATAAATTTGGGGACCTTACGCATTATCCCTTATTACAGTCCAACCTTGATCTGTACCTACTATTTGAATGTTGCTAGAGAAAGTACAGTAAGTAGCCTTAGAGAAAGACATAAAGCATTCATTTGCATGCTACAAACTGTTTCTTGGTCCAATATCATTCTTGATTTGAATCAAGAATAATAGTAGACAAAGAAACGATCCTTGAGATAATCCAATTTTTTATACGCGGCTCCATCGAGAAAAAGCTGGAGTACTTTGGGGATCTATTCTTGGTTCTTTATTATTCGGGATTCAAATCAACGATCTGACCAAGAAGACTGCTAGTTGCAGGATTCAATTGCACCTACTGTATGCTGATGATACTGTCATATGCATAGCTCATCGGGATATCAAGGTCAATGAAACTGTTTTCATTTTTCTGTACTGTACAGTAGTATGGATGCAATTGAAGATTAATAACCGTGAGTGATACTGCATAAAGTCGTCTAGGAATGTACCTTGTAATGATTGTCTCAAATTATTTGGAATATTAGCTCCGGTGTCAAAATCGCATCGATATGCTGTTGCTTGGTCTTTGGAGGATTTCCATTCATGATACTTTTGATTAGCAGCCAAACATTTGCAATACTATATAAATCTGCACCCTATGCAGACCATAGTATGGTAAGCATCCTATTGGACTTCAAAAGGTTATTTGTTGATCCAGGTCTGTGGGTAGCCTGAGGGGGCAAGGCCCCCCTTCTGGATTTACAAAAGGTGGCTTGGTGCCCTCTTAGAGTTAGAGCACTCAAATTGGCTTTGCATCAATTTGCAGAGCTTGTCAAAATTCAAGCCAGATCATGTACTTCAGTGTGTTCTGAACACCATTGGAGTCTAGCAGGTTCCCCAGATGATTTTCGATCGTTGCAGTCAGAATACCTGTGCCCCCTCAAAAAATCATGCTGGCTACGAACCTGTGTTGATTTGCACTGTATGTTGTGGATGGCAGAGGTCATTATCCTCTATTATTGGTTTTTTATGGTCATAAATTTTTGGGGCACTGTCAGCTAGATTTTCACTCAGAGCTGTGGTAGAGCATTGTGTATTGACATGATTGAACCCTCACGAAGCTTAACATTGCCCTCCCACACCATTTAACTGTTGGTTGGCAACTCAGAATCATTCCTTGAGGAGACATGCAGTATTCTAGATAACAACACAACTCAAAAAAATTGAAGGGCCATTCCTACGTACATTGCTTTGGCCCAGTTGACATGATATAAATTTTGTTTGAAAGGTATATAACTCTAGTATACCATGTTGCATCTGCCTCATCTTTGTCCTGTTTGCTACAACTCAATGATATAGAAGCGCCGCTACAACTGTTTGCAACTTCTATTACCTAGCAACGGGAAGCCTCAAAATGGTGTTCAATGTTTGCGCGGTAATGATTTCAAATTCAATTCACCTCAACGGCAATCGTTTCTTGCAAATTATTTTGGTTGTATCACCTTTTGTTTTGGAAGAATCCTTTGAATTATTTATCTTCATGCAGTATTTTTCTGGGCTGATATTGCACCTGAAGAAGTGTACTCGTTGATTAAATGGTATGTTGTGCCTTCAAGACATCAGTGTATGATCTTGTGTAATACCATTTAAGGACTTAGCAAAATTTCGTACAATTCTATCAACCTTGATTTGTCATATGTTTTTGATCTTCATTTCATTGAACAGGTGGACCTGAGGCCAGTTTGTTGCTCCCTCGAATATCTTTGTGGATAGTTAGATACTTAGTTTTGACACTTTCTTGGTAGTTGCGTATAACTGTGTAAAGATGCGTGCTGCATGCTGCAACTAACTGCCTATAGTCTGTGGATAACGACATTTACTTCCTTCAAAAGATTTCAGCACTCTTGTGTCGCAATATTTGGAACAATCCGTATTTTAGGCAGAAAAATGATTACACTTAGATATTTTGGGGACTAGCATTAGAAAGCTTTCTGTGTATCATAGAAAGAGTTCCTGACTTGTATGATAGCAGTGTTGGCTCTTCATATTAAGATTGCTACAGAGTTATATAGCTATTCTTATAATTGCTAAAATTATTATTTTTATTATTATCAGTATATTATTGGCACTATTATTGCTATTGTTTTATTATTTTTTGATACTATGTCAATAGGTAGATTTTGTCAGTTTTTCAGATGTAGATAATTTTGCATTCTAGACTTTCATAGTATTTATAAGAACTAATATAGAGTGCAGATGAAGTGTATAGCATCAACGGGTTCTGTGTATACATTTGTGAGATTCATCAAAAATCATGACACAATAACTGAAATGTTTGTTTTCCTAAATGAATTTGTCTAGGCACATGAGAAAAGGAAAAGTGCTATAAATTATGATTTGAAATTTAATAACAATTAGAAGTACCTGGGGATGTGAAACAATAGATGAAAGAAGAGAAAATTTAAGAATTAATGTTGTAGATACTGCCACAAGCATTAAGTAGAAATCAGGCAGTGATCAGCTGAAAATTAAATAAGCTCTGCGTATTATCTGGCTCAAGCCTGCCCTTACTTTGCAGCTAACACATACCATTTTAACATTAGGGCTTAGTTGTGTTTGCTCTATGTATTCTCTAGCCTATTGATTTGCTCTAAGCCCACATTTATAGGACTTCATACATTTTTTCAGTTTTTCTCAACATAATGTTGTTTGCTGTTAGACTCCTTGGGAGTAACTACTTGTCTATGTATCTTTTTGCACATGTGGTATGCTTTTATTGTGACTGAAGATCACTTGAGGATGTATTTGACACATGTTTAACTTCTACTTACAGAAAAGTATATTTGTGGTTGATTCTTTTTATGCAATTTATATCCATTGTGGATGTGGCTTAGGGTCAGTTTGTTTATATTAAGCCTTAGCCAAATTAATATAATATAGTACGCTTGGCTCTGAAGAAGGCATTATAGCCGAAACATAGAGAAGGCCCTAGATGTGTTGAGGGACTCATGGTAGAATGACCTTAAGATTCCACCGCTATTCTTTTGTGCCTGGATGGCACAATTGATTAGCACAGGAGTCTTCTGATCTAAACATCATGAGTTTGAATCCACACTGGGGCCAAAATAAATTTTCCAATTGTGGTAGCCCACTCATGACTTAGTATTTACCTATGTCAGCCTTAGCTGAATTAATATATATATATATATATATATATATATATATATATATATATATATATATATATATATATATATATATATATATATATATATATATATATATATATATATATATATATATATATATATATATATATATATATATATATATATATATATATATATATAGACTCTTATAATAAAAACAACTGTTAAACAGTTGTTTTTATTATGAGAGTCTATATAAATTTTTAAAAACTTTTAGTGGAAAGGCTATTGAATTATATATATATATATATATATATACAATCAGTAGCTAGCGAGTAACCAGGATTTCTCCTTTTTCGGTGCAAATGGAAAGGTTGATATAATGCTCAGAAAAACCAGGAGAAAATTAAAATTTGCCACCACCTGGGATCGAACCAGGGTCTCTCGCATTCCGGGCAAGCGTCTTAACCACTAGACCACAGTGGCTTGTTTTAACTCCCCTGGTTGTTAGCACCTTATGGTCACTTTCGGCTTTCGCCTTTATCAAGCAGCTCTAATATATACAATCAGTAGCTAGCGAGTAACCAGGATTTCTCCTTTTTCGGTGCAAACGGAAAGGTTGATATAATGCTCAGAAAAACCAGGAGAAAATTAAAATTTGCCACCACCTGGGATCGAACCAGGGTCTCTCGCATTCCGGGCAAGCGTCTTAACCACTAGACCACAGTGGCTTGTTTTAACTCCCCTGGTTTTTAGCACCTTATGGTCACTTTCGGCTTTCGCCTTTATCAAGCAGCTCTAATATATACAATCAGTAGCTAGCAAATCATATATATATATATATATATATATATATATATGTACTGATGAAGATATTTATCAAAACATCTACATTTAATTGAAGT